>WAAB01019708.1:0-24312 GCA_013389865.1 Piaya cayana
ACATGGTGGCGATTGCCAGGTTTGTAGAGTATACAAGCTTGGGATCTCCCCGTTCTTCTCCTAAAACTGTCTTAGTCCAGTAGCAGCAACTTTGTACTGAAACAACATCATCTTCCGCCTTCCTGGTTTCCCACCGGTGATCTACAGTCAGTTTTGACCCTGGATTTCTGCTGGGAGGCACGAGGCAGCTGCAGAATTCAGCAGCTTGGGTCACATCACTCTCCAAACTTGTTTAAACCAACAGGATGAAGTCATCGGCCAGGAGATGGAAGCTACGAACCAGACCGGGGGCTGCACTGCTCTGGCTGCTCTCTATTTCCAGGGAAAGCTCTACGTGGCCAATGCTGGAGACAGCAGGTGAGCCACAATAAAAGGGAGGAGGTGCTGGCAAACAGGAGCAGGGAGATACACAGAGTTTCCAGCATCTTATTTAATCCTGCAGAAGGTAAATGTGCAGCCCAGCCATTTCCCTCCTGCTTGCTTCAGGGTCTGTTGGATGGATGGATGTTCTCATGCCTCCTGAAGAGGTTTGGGGATTTCAAAGGGATAACGCTACCCAGCCACACGGCAGCACTGGGATGGTAGCACAGCAGAGAAATCAGACTGGAAGGTGTTTAAAAGTAGAAGGTGAATTCAAAGAGTTCTAAAAACTTCCTCATCTGGCCTTGACCCACTCTTTAGCAAGGAGCTCTGCTATTGTCAAACCAGGCAGGCTCAGTTCTCTGCCACAACAGTGCAGTTGCAACGGGGTTATTTTAATTAAAACAGCATTTTCAAACATTCCGGAGCACAGAGCTATTCTCTGGCAGTGCTCTGCCCCTGGTTATCGCCAGTCCCACACCTGGGTGACCCTGGGGCTAAGCCTGGGTAAGAAGAGAGCTGCAGTGATGGACACAGAGGAGGACACGGCTCACTCAGCTCTTTGCCTCTTCCTCCTCATAGGGCGATTCTCGTTCTGAAGGACGACCTTGTGCCCCTGAGTTGCGAGTTCACACCCGAGACAGAGAGGCAGCGAATCCAGCACTTAGTGAGTGACTCCTTTTGCTCATAAGCCGATCCAGCTGCAAGCATCCTGGTGGGTCAGAGAAGGCGTGTGGGAAAAGCATCACCAGCTTTTCTCAAAGGCCAGAATGTCACCTACCAAGCCAAGGAGGGCTGGGGGCAAGATTCAACCAACAGCCTTTAGTAGGGGAGATGCTCACATCCTCCCTAGGATGTGGCCCCACTTCTGGTCTCTTGCTGTTCCCATTCTGCTTCTGGGGGAGCTTGTACCAGGGCAGGAGAAAAACATTGACTCGGTGCCTGTCTCTGCAGTAGCAGAGCCTGTCCATCCTCACGCCTTCATTCCCCGCCTCCAGGCTTTTCTTTTCCCCAAGCTCCTGGACGACGAGTTCACACGCTTTGAGTTCCCACGGAGGTTGAAGGGAGATGACGTGGGCCAGAAAGTCCTGTACCGGGATTACTTCATGGAGGGCTGGTGAGTCCTGCCTGAGGATCAGGCTGTGGCACAGGGCACCTTGACCTGCTTGTACGGACAGGGAGGTGAAGGGAGAAGGGGCGTGTAGTGGAGGTGAGAGCAGTGAGCTTGATGGTCCAGAATTGTGCCAGATGAAGGATGCTGTGAGCAGCCTCCCCCTTGACTGAAGGAGTGGGGCCGTGGCAGGGTGGTTAGGGAACTGCCGAGATGGACCTTCTTGGCTCTTGTGAGGTCAGGCTGGGGCAGGTACAAGCTGGAGAGGAACAGGAGAGGGAAAAGCACCTGGGCATTCAGCGAGGGGTCATATTCACTGTGTCTGCTTCAGCAAGTCACCTTGCCCCTGCCTCTGTCAGCTGCCTGTGCATGGGGGCACCTCAAGGGCTGAATCAGAGTCGAAATGCTCTGTGTTGTACCTTTAAGTGAGACAAGCCCCAAATCAACACTGAATCCTCTGTTCTAGGGGATACAAGACTGTGGAGAAAGCTGACCTCAAATATCCTCTTGTCCACGGTCACGGGAAGCAGGTAGCTTAATGCATTACGCTCTGGGGAGGCAGAGACAAGTCTGCTGGGGGTCTTCAGCATCCCTGTCACTCACAGTTGCGTTCCAGGGCAGTGACTGGGGCTGCAGAGCACCCTGTTCTCTCGAGCTCTTGCGCACGGCGCAGTCCCACAGCCCAGATACACCAGCTCCCTTCACTAGCACTGTGCTGCCTGGTTAGTGTAAACTAGAGCTCCCCAGAGCAGAGAGGTTGCATCCTCCTCCAGAGAACCTTCTAGGGCAGCAGACAGCAGCCCTGAGCCAGCCTGCCTTTTCCTCAACTCTCCTTGCATACAAGAACTCATTTCAGATGAGAACTCATTTATCAGATCCCACTTTTAGCTCTAACTGGTACCTTTCCCACAAACCCTCTTCCTCGAGGAGTGAGAAAAGGAGCCAGGAGAGGGACGGAGGAGGCAGGGAGGAGGAGTAACTGCACACATTCGGTTTGCCCACTGGGGGCGAGCAGGCCAGTGCTACAGCCTGCATGGCTCCCCCTTGGCGAGAAGTCAGTGCAGAAGTTGCTTTGCCAGAAGAAAGGACCCTTTCCCACCCACCCCCAGCCCAACTCAGTTTTCTGTCTCACACCCCAGGTACCACCGTGGGTTCCTGAGGTCTGTAGCATTCCCAGAGTACGTGCTACTGACTCCAGAGCACACCACAAGCCATCACGTGGGGGCTGTCTCCATGCTTACTTCAGGCCATCGCTTCTGATCACTCTCCCATCTCTTAAATCTCCAGGGGTGGTTCTAGGTAATGCTTAGAGAAGGGTCCTAAAGGCAGCATATAGATCAGTCAGGACAAACCACGCATTAACCTCTAAAGGTACCACGTTTTTTATGTTTTAAAACTATTTTGCTTTGTTTGGGGCCAGGCTCGCTTGCTGGGGACTCTGGCTGTTTCTCGAGGTCTGGGAGATCATCAACTCAAAGTCATTGACACCAACATTGAGGTCAAACCTTTCCTCTCCTGCATTCCCAAGGTCAGTGCTTGCTCACGGTGCATTGGAACTGCAGGGTGGAATTAAACACTCTGCTCCTCCTCTGTAGTCCCCACCTTTTACAAGCCTGGCAGGTCTTACCTGCGTGTCCTTTTTCCCTCCCCACCTCTCTGCGTGCTGCCCAGAGAACCTCCCAAGCAGAGGAATCCAGAAACACAAAAGATTCCAAGCACCCTGGTTCCACTTCAAGCTGTATTTCGGGGCAGAGTCATCTCCCCGATCTCTCCAGTCCGTTGCAGGAACAGTCACCGATTTCTCCCATGCGTTCCAGGTGAACGTATTTGACTTCGCTCTGCATGACATTAAGGAAGACGATGTCCTCATCATGGCAACTGATGGTCTCTGGGATGTTCTGTGCAACAAAGAGGTGGCCCAGACGGCCAGAAGCTTCCTTGCAGAAAACAGGACAGATCCCCACAGGTAATATCATTTTCACCATCATTTTCTCTTCTAATGAATCAGACCAAAAGGGGGCTGAGATCACTCTCCTTCTAGGTGAGCTCCAGCATGACCAAGCTCTCTTTTTTCTGTGACTCTGGGTGCTGTTGCCTTATCTTTCCCCATCCCAAAACAATGATGATGCCGGTGTCTTAAAAAAAACTACTATTTTGAGCACATAAAGCCACTTCTCAGTGTTCTTCTGCAGGGAACGTTAACTCAAACTTTGCATTTTTCCACCCACAGATTTTCAGAACTGGCTGAGTGCTTGGTTAGCAGAGCAAGGGGAAAGAAGAGAGGCCACCAGTGGATGCTGGATGACAGCCACGAGGCGTCCTATGATGACATCTCTGTATTTGTCATCCCTCTACACAACAGGGAGGAGGACTGACAGTGAGCGTGACACACAGGATCTCGGTGTCCCCCTGCGGTGTGTTCTTCAGCATCAGCCTGAGACCGAGGGATCTCTGCTGTGTGCATACGCGCTTCCCAGCAAATCCACCTGGAGTGGAACCTGGAATTGCACAGCCAGAACTTAGGCAGAAGATCAACCACAGTGTTAATTCCTTAAGAACATGCAAGAGATGAACAGTGGGCAACAAATCATTCCCCTTTTACTCCTTTCTCTTTGTTGGGCCAAGCAGAAATTGCAAAGGGGACCATGAGAGTTGAAGGGTACTATTTTTAAGACCCTTCTTGGTACAGCGAACCCCAAACCCACATTTCTAGTAACCCCTCTCCCTTTTTAAGAATGAGGATCAGTTGAGATCCAACCAGGCTTAGGAGCTGGGTTTTAAATCAGACTTGAGCTAAGTCGTGTAAAACAGAATGCATAAGCTAAAATATCCCTCGTATTCATTTTCTGTGAGATGTACTGAGAACTCTGGAGTTGCTGTGAAGACAGCGTGAGGTGCAGCCACGCCTGCCTGATGCAACTGCCGAAGCGGTAGGCCAGACCTCTCAGGGTTGCCAGCTGTAGGCAGCACCACCTCAAAACAGACAAAGTGAGCAGATGAAGCTACACACTGGTGTACAGGAGCCTCCTGTGCAGACACGGGCCTTACTATTTAAGAGCATTTAAGTATATTTGTATGTAATGCAACATACAGGTTTCTAGCACACTTGTTAACACACTTTTTCCCTTCAGGTAATTTCTGACAGCAAAGCTGGTAACACTGATGAGAACAGAAGCAGTTGAAGTACACCTGGTTTATGTAAACAAAGTAAAACAAAACCGGTTTTGTTCAAATGTACCTGCAGCGCTGCCTCTCAAGGACTTGGGCTCATTTCAACAGGAAGGGCAGCGCAAGAGAAATCCCAAACCGAGTTGTGCCTTAAACTCTGAGATTCTGCCTTTGTAACCAGGCAAATTCAGGTCTGGACAAACTTCCCATTTCCCCTAGTTCCTACTTCATTTTTTGTTATTCATTACACAAGTTACGTTTTTGTTATTCATTGCACAAGTTACAAGGTTCCCTAGCAAAGCAGACAAACCCCAGTGCCTGGTTAAGTTCCACGAGAATGGAAAGCCAATTAAAATCTTTTTTTGTGCATCTTGTTGCAGTTTATTTTGTCAGAGGTTTTACCCAGACTTGAGAAAAAGCCTTAGAAAACCACAGGGTCTTTTTGGCTTCCAATTCATCTTTACTGACAACCCGTAGATTGAAGCATTTCCTAAGGTGTCCCAGGATGATTTCCTGCAATGGGAGCCCTCTTAGCTCTCTGCTCGTGGTTTGTGCAAGGGACAAAACACAAGCCATTTATCTGCAGCTTTGCTTTTCCCCATCCTCGAGTTTAACTTGAAAGCAACGCATGGGGGGTTTTGCCTGTTAACCTGATGCTGGCTGCTGCCTCCCTACAGCAGCTGTAATGCTGTGCACAACATTGACTGTAATGCTCAGTCCCCTACTCCAAACCAACAATTTCCTCGCCTTCCTGATGAGGAAGGGCTTGGGTCTTCCCTCCAGAGCCCAGGCTTCTTCCTAGCCCTCGTATCTAGGGTGTCACACCTCAACAAGTAACTGCTTCCCTATCTCCTGCTATGTTCCTAGGCAGGAAAAGCCTCTTAAAATGGACAATACACATACGGATGGTTTCAGAGCATCAGAACTTCCACCACAGAGCTTCTGACTTGCCAAAATGAAGGGGCTTTTTAAAAAAAGAATCATTTTCCCGTTCTCATCCTAAGAAACCAGCAAGTTGTATTCCCCTGGGCAAACACAGAATTTACAGCACTCTGATCTCTAGAAAATATTTATTGGTAACAGCCACAGCACTGAATTCTCCATGTAATTTCTGATGAAGCATAATTTGACTTTATGTATCTAAACTGGTCTGGCAGACACCACACAGGAATCAAAATCTCCACACCAACTCGCAAAGAGAGCAGTTTCCAAAAGGCTCCCCAGGATCCCAGCCCCTGACCCCAACCCAAGGCAAAATCTCTTAAAGTGCATATACAAAGAGGCATTGCACAGGATACACTGCTGCTTCCCAGCTTGGTCACTCAGTTGCTCCTGCGTCCCCCAGAGCAGGGGCTGGGACATTCGCCAAAACCCAACTTAGAGAAGAAAATTGAACCCAAAATCTCCTACAGCTTGGCCACCACCACTGCTTACGGAGAGGTGGGCAACCGAGTCCCACTCTCCCCTTGTTTTGAAGGAAGGTCTTTCCTTCATCCCAAATACAGGGAGGATTTATTTTCCAAACGTCAATTTTGGAGGGAATGCTCTTTCCTGCTTGACTTCAGGTCAGGATGGATACTCTCAGAGGCTGGGAGCACCATGTTTAATGAATTCTGTTTCTCATTAGCTGGCTGTCCTGACAAGCACAGCACTGCAGCTCTGATAAATTTAGAGAAGCCCAGAGAAGCTGGAAGCCAAAAGCTTCATTCACCTTTTTGGTCCAAGTTTCCAGAAACATGCAATAGTTCTGTGACAATACTTGGTACAATTTCCTCTTTTGAGGGCAGATAAAAACCCCTCAGTGCTACATCAAGCACAAAAGATGCCTCGGTGTGGGTGGCAGCCGGCTTTAATGAGAAGGCGTTCAGCTTTAATTCTGAACTGAGCATTAGTGTGATGTTGCCCACCAACTTCCACATTTATCTTCACTCCAGAATGACATCCATGTTCCTCGTGTACGTGTCATCCTAGATCAGTCCCTTGCTCCTCTTAAACATTTCATGCTGCCACACACCATGTTTTACAACATCGCAGAGCCAAACAACGGTCTTTAGACAAGTGCTCAAACCACATTAGCAAAGATTATTTTTAGCATAAAAGGCTTCCGAATGCATCCCTGGTAAAAAGTAACATAGAAATTCGCTGGATGCTACTGGATCGCTTCCTCGGGCAACAGACTTTGTAAAACCCTGTAAGTTTTGCTACCGAATGCTGAAATTTAACTGCTAAAACACACTACATCTCCTAAATAACCGTAGGCTACAAACCACTGCCAAATACGGCTGCCTACAGAAACACCAACAATGGTAAAATAGCACCAAGCAGCCTGAAATGTAACAACTGGGAGTTGAAGACGTGGCTCTGGAAACAGCCACTGTAGGAAATAAGATAACATCTCCCTTATGGGGGATGTGTGACAGCATGGTAAGAGGGATGCTGGTGCAATAGCATGAATCTCTTCTCATCTGCAGCTCCACAAGCAGGCCTGATTGGCAAGGTCAGAGCTGTTCCCTTCCCTCCTGCTGCCTGGAGCACGGCAGACTCGCATCACAGACCTGTGCCGTCAGAAATGGCCCTAAACCTGCACGGTAACATGAGCAGCAGCAAGGCACAAAGCCTAAGGAGAAGCTTCAACCCCAGTGTTGATTCAAACATCACTTTTATCAGACCGGCTCAGGTGGGCAATCCACCTGCTGAATGCCACTCAGCACAGGCCATTACATCAAAGGAACCAGCAGTGGTGAAATATGCATTCCCCATGCCCAGCACAGTTCCACTGACAAGGCCTGTGGGAAACAAAAAGGCAAGGAAAAGCCAAATAGAAACAGCTGTTCTACAAGCCAATCTACGTTTCCAGGGAGACATGCTCTAAATTATATACAGGGCCCTACAGCCGAGACGAACTTTGCTGTAATAGGGGAACATTGACAACTGACCGAAGGTGAAATACTCAAGCACGGCTCTCCAGTACAGACCGGCACACAAGAGCAGAGAAAGCACATGTGACTGTGCAGAACAATTAGTTTTCCAAGGTGTGACCCCACACATAAAACCAAGCGTGTTTTAGAAAGGCAAGAGAACAAAGAACATGACATTTTTGCCAGCTGGCTGGTGGATGCATTTGATCAATGCAGCTTTTCAGAAAAAAAAGAAACTGGAACCAGGCTTGAAGACCTGCTTGCCAGCCTTTCTGTGCTGTTCGCCACAAGCCCCTTTGGAGCAGCAAAGTACATCCCTCCCTTCTCTGTGCAGGGACATTCCTTGGAGCAGTGCCACAGCGAAGCAAAGTCAGTACAGTCACATATGTAAGATCTTTAAAATTCAATGCTTAACACATCATCTGACAAAGGAAGCGTTGCTCTTTTGGGGTCACCGCTGAAAACCTGTAGCAAAATGTCACAATGAACTAACTGCACATCAGTTTTACCTGGGGATACAGGTCTAATCCTGGCACGGCGAGAATTTAACAGAGCTTATTTACAAACCAGGAGGGGAAAACTGCATCAGTGCAGGTGAACACAGCCTAGACACCCCACAACACTGGCCCACATCATAGTCTTTAATATCTAAAAGTAAAAAAATATGGCCCATTCCCACTGCCCTCCCCCCCTGATATTTACAAGTAAAATCAACCAAGACGATACAACAGGAAGACGCACAGGCAGACTGTGATTTCAGTCCCAGTTTGGCTTCTCCATCTTCCTGCTATCAGACTCCTTTATTGCTTGAGACACTGATCGGACCTCATCAGTATTGTCTGTGCCCTTTGGGATGCTGGCACAGCAAGCAGCAAGGAGGCTTCAGCAAGCTCTGGCAGCGGACAAAACCTGCATGGTTTGTTGCACGCTGAATCACCAAAGAAAGGATGACAGGATGTATCAGGGTTATTTACAGTCACCCACTCTTTCAGCATGGGTTCCACTGCGAGAGAATCCAGCACCTGCTGTTTTAAGTTGAAAACTGTCAGTGTTCACATTTGGCACAGAAGTAACTTTGCACCTGTGGGCTGCAGTGAAACCAGAGATCCCAGATGTGAAAAACATGCACGTAAGGGAGGGCACTGCACATTCCACCTTGTGCACTTACAGGAGGAAAACACACAATTACGGCTTTAAAAACGCCACGAACATTTTGTAAATAAACCAGACTTCATTGCTCTTAGAAATAATACTGTGTCAATTCCAACTTCAGCTGAAGCCTGCTGGGCACAGATTGGAAGGTAAGAATGCATCACATGCTACTTCCGAACACGCTTGGAGGCCAAGTGGAGGAGTCCTCACAAAGGAATACGGCAAATAAAGGTAAGATGTATGAGAACATATGCAGGAACAGGAATAGAGTCTAGGAAACATCGGCAATTCCAATACTATGCCTGTAATGATGTGCTGCTGTTAGCAGTACAGAAGGCATCCGACAGCAGCTGCAGCATAGGAATTAGTCGTCGATGGTTGGCAACCAGAATGCCTGCAAAAGAGGAAAGAACACCTTTCACAGAGGAGAAGACAAACCTCTCCTAGGGCACACTGTGGGAGCTGATCATTGCCACCTTCTGTAAGCACACAGGCCAAGACTATCCAAGAGGCAGCAAGGCCTTCCCAGCAGTTGAAGGTTACAGTCCTTGCTTACGCTGGTCTGGTTTGCACTGCATGTTCTCCAGAGCAAAGGCCAGTCTTACCCAAATGGAAAACACCAGCTGTGTACAGTGACCTAAAGAGCTCACAGTTCTGTGTATGTTCAGTCACTGCTCTGCTTTCTCATGTGTGTCCCAGCACTGGCTCTGCCCCACACACCTGCCTGCCGGGTAAGGTGCACACAGGGTGGGACAGACAGGGACCGGGCTCTCACCAGAGCCCAAGGAAACACTCATCGGTCACACTGAGCCTTTCTGATCATTTCTAAAAAAGCCAGCACCTCACTAAGCCAGGAGAAACTTCAAACACTTTCCTTACCATATTGGAACAAGCGCTAGCAAAAGTCATGAATTTTGGATTGAACTGCAGACAGGTGATAGGACCTGTGTGCTTCCCATCCAGCACAGCCACCTTCATCCCGCTTTCCCCGTTCCAAACGTGAATCTTCCCATCCTCTGAACCTACAGGCAAGAACAGAAAACATAAGCAAGATATACTGGAGAGGCCAGCAGAGAAAAAGAACATAACTGTTTCTGTCAGAGAACTGTAGGAATAAGCATATTTGTAGCTTAACCCTTAACATTCTTAAAGCATCACCAGGGCATTTACAAGACATCACTGGAGCGTGCACACCAATAAACAGCAGATTTATGTCTTTGCACTGCAGAGACTCAACTGTGCAACGCGGTGTAATGCTATCCTGGCAAAGAGGTTAACAACAACAGTCACCCAGCAGAACAGGAGAGCTGACACCATCAAGCTAAGGAGAAAGGGCCCTGCAAACTTGCACTGATGTGCAAGAGGCCAAACACTGGGTGTAAGAGTTACTGCTCACACAAGTTCTCAGTTCAGACACAGGAGGAGATAAAATACTTCACTTGGTAGGCACAGAATCAAAGACTTTACCCTTGAATGTCACCAGATTTGAGTGCGCTAGGCCAAATACCAGAAACTTCACTGGAGACGTCAACTCTCTGCATTGCTATGACAGGACAGGTTTTTAACTTTCAAATGGCAGTTTGCAAACCCTAAGACTGGGTACTTCACGTTTTTATAATCCAATTCTGCTTCAGTTGACTTTCAAATAGGATTCCTAACAAAAATGCAAGGAATATTTTTGCTGCTTTGTTTGCATGTGTAGTCTTTTAGGGAGGAACTGCTAAGAAGCACAAGTTACAACTTGAACATATGCAAAACCTGCTAGAATTAAATGCTTTGGAACGTCTTTCACTATCATTTTCATTTGGAAGGGCAGAACAGGAAGGTGAATATGTGCAATCAAGTGTTCTCCAGAGACAGATCAAACAAAGAGCCCTTCCCTACCTTCCTTACAATCAGGAAGTTCTCAGAACAAAAGGTTTTGCCAAAACCATCACTCATGCAGGAAAAACGAGGAGCCAGATACCAATCCCAATGTTAAATGTATTTGATGTACCAATCATATAAATAAGAACAAAAAGAAGTGCTGAGAGAGGGCAGCACCACAGAGACGCATCTGACTTGTGCTCACAGGGCCTGTTGGGCAGCAGTGTCAGAGAGTGACTAAGTGTTGACCTTGGGGTGCCCAACCTGCAGCACCAGGATTCACAGCACTTGCAACTGGTTTTTGCCACCCACTTCACTTAGAAGTCCCTCCTGCAGGGATGAGGAAGGGGCCTTGGGCCAGAGGAATCACACTCTGGAAGCCATAAGGCTGGCTGACAGCCGGCAGAACACAAGCCAGCAGTGCAAACGTGGCCAAGAAGAGAAGGCTGAGAGAATAATTCATCACTGTCTGCAACTACCTAAAAGAAACGTGCTCAAGCTGTGCCAGGAGAGGTTCAGATCAGACATTAGGAAAAATTTATTTACTCAAAGAGTGGTGAAGCATTGGAAGAGGCTGCTCAGGGAAGCGATGGAGTCTCCATCCCTAGAGGGGTTCAAAAATGTTTAGACGTAGTACTTTGGGACATGGTTTAGTAGACACAGTGGTGTTGGGCTGATATCTGGACTTGATGACCTTGGAGGCCTTTTCCAACCTCTGTGATTCTACGATTCTATCACAGGTTAAGCACAGCTTGTTCCACAGACGTCGGGGCTTGCAAGAGCCACGTGAGCAAAATGCAGCTGCCCTGGCACATCAGGACTCTCTGCATTACAACAGCTTGCTGGTTTCTTATTTTTTCTTGGAACAGCATTCACATATAAAAGAAAAAATAAAAGTCTTCTTGTCAGCTAGCTTACATTTCAGTCTAGAAAATGCTGAATAAATTAACAAATTAGAAAACCGTCAATGCAAAGGAAGCTGGTGGCTGCAGTGTATTATTTGAATCCATTCTGCTTCCACACAGACAAAGCTTTAGTCCTATGTAATGCACCTAATTAGAAAGCACTGCCATTCTTTCCAAGGAGAATTATCTTACCTATCATGATGAACTGAGAGTCTGGTGTGAAAGATGCCTCCAGCGTGACAGCCTTGCTATTGTTATAACCCTAGAGCACAAAACAGGAGAATAAGTAGCACAGAGTATGTTCGCAGCCATCTCCCAACCAAAGGGCACCTGTTCCCAAAACAAACACCGAGTTTCAAGCAGGCAACATGCTCACCCCAAACGTATGCAGGACAGCTCCTTTAAAGGCATCGATCAGTCGGATGAACCCTCCGTTAGTCGATATGAGGATGAGTTTTCCATCATTACTGAACTTAAGGCCTGTCCACTCACACGTTCGATCGTACGGCATCTTAAATGTAGTAAACGGTCCCTTCAAATAACAAATAAAAAGTCTAAGCAGGAGTTTAGAACAGGTTAAAGAGTCAGCAGAAGTAAACTTTAACATTAGTTCAAGAGTGGATTTGAGGATTTGATAACAGCATGTAGACCTCTGTGTGATCTGTATTTACCAAAAGCTCTCTAGGGGCTAAGTAGGCGCCCCGGATCATACACTAGAGAAGAGTAAACCAGCCTCTGATCACTGAGTGTAGATTGCATCTCGCAAGATTAAAAGTGCAAGAAGTGAAGTTAAGGTAGTTTACCTTGTCAAAAGAACGGAGATCGTAAAGTTTCACCATTTCAGAATTGACTCCAGCAGCAAAAATCAGCCCTTCCGGGTCAAAAGAACACACCGGCTTCCCCTGCAGATGCATTAAACCCTAGAAAATAGAAGTAGTTGGAATTATTTTGTGAAACTAATGCTCACATTTCTGCCACCAGCACTCAGAGCTCGCTGTGAGCACAGCAGCAGCATACGGGCAGAATCTCAATTGTAAATACTGGTTTTTAAAAAGGTTTCAGAAGTCAGCTTCTCAAAAGCGATTCTGACTACTTCAGGTCATAATACAGAGCTTTCGATTTGCTGCAATGACAAAATTTACATTAGAACAAAACATCATTTGAGCCATCATTTACTCAAAAAANCCCACTTAGAGCTCACTGTGAGCACAGCAGCAGCATATGGGCAAAATCGCAATTGTAAATGCTGAGTTTTTAAAAAGGTTTCAGAAGTCAGCTTCTCAAAAGCAACTCTGACTACTTCAGGTCATAATACAGAGCTTTCGATTTGCTGCAATGACAAAATTTACATTAGAACAAAACATCATTTGAGCCATCATTTACTCAAAAAAGTACCCAGAGAAGGAAGGGTGAGGTGGTTGTATTAACAACCACAGCAGATAGCACCGTAAAACACTGGGATTAATAGCAACGCTCTACCTATCACACTTATGAAGGAGGAGAAAATAATCTATTTCAAAAGCTTCAATGAACACCAAATTGTCTGTTCACTGTCTTGTTCTGAACCATGCCTGTTTAATGAAAACTCATACCTTCTGCAAGCCAACAAACCTTACATATCAAAACTGACAGACTGCTATCAATGCTTATTTTTAATGTTAACTTTTATTTAGAACACACAGTAGAAAGGACCTGATAAAATCTGGCAAATGCCAGCAAGATACATAATTTTCTGCATCCTGATTGGCAGGTCTGTGTGTGTTAGTCCATCAAGCATCTTCATGCATGCACAGAAACAAGAGCACATCTCTGATTGAAGCAACAATAGATTCAAGAAGTTTCTCCATTTCTGAAATACTGTTCTTCTCCAGAAGCCTGAGGCTTTATTGCTGCTCTCTTTCCAATTTAGGAGGGTTTTCCCTGTGGCCTCTGAAGGCCAGACAATAAGCTTGCCAGTACTCAGAGCTCTTGCATGTAGGACATCTCTTTTTTCCCCAGATAGTACTTCCCAGCACTACGGTTGCCATCTCATGGTCAAATTGAAAATAACAAGCAAGATTTCCTCAACCTTCTTCCCAAAACTGATGGATGCAGTTTAGAGTTTCAAGTCCTTGTTTTACTACTCTTACAACTTCAGGCATGAGTATAAATCGTGGAACTGCTACTTAATTTATAACCCTATTTCACCTCCAGCTACTCTGAGATTCATCCCAAGGGAAACTTACGCATCGGCATTAAAGGTACTCTCGCAGAGAAAGGCAATTTCAAGATTTCTTGTCAGAAAAAGCTTAAGACAGATAAAATCACCTTGTAAGAAATGTAACCATTTCTTACTCTTGCATTTAGAGTTCCAACATGTAGAATAAGAAAACAGCCTCCTCTCATAAGCAAAACGGTCATGGTGAGATGGGAAAACATGGGAGCATGACACTACGTGTCCAGATAGAGAAAAACCAGCTCATAATCAATAAAAGGTGGAGATTCTACTCCTAGTCTTTCTTTCCCTGCTGCCAGCTCTGGTGCTTTTCTCATCCCACACAAGCCTGCTTCCCCTAAGAAGGTACAGTACACAACTGGAGTAAAATAACAAAACGATGATCTAATTGCATCAAGGCATCAATTCTAAACAAACTCGGATAAAATGCATCTCTTGACACCCTTTCTGCTGCCGTTCCCAGCCCAGGAGAGATGCTGTCTAAGAAAGAATACTCCCTGCATGCCATAGCAGCC
Source organism: Piaya cayana (assembly GCA_013389865.1). Lineage (NCBI taxonomy): Eukaryota > Metazoa > Chordata > Aves > Cuculiformes > Coccyzidae > Piaya > Piaya cayana. The sequence continues at coordinate 14,211 of WAAB01019708.1, forward strand.
TGATGAACAGGCTGATGACACCCAGCTCCTCTTGTTTCATCAGCTGTGGGCGTCATTTCTTGTTCTCTGCAGCTTCTCTCCAGCAGAGACACAGGTGAAAGTGAGTGGTGTTACATAATGCAACACACATTTCACAGATTTGTAACTGAGGCTCCTTCAGCATTCCAGGAAGGCGTCAACACTAAGTCAGCAGCACACATTGCTGGCAGTGGTTTGGGTTTTGATTTTGCTAAAACTCACATCCTTTTTTCATCCTTCTAACTGAAAATGTAAGACACTATACATGTGAATTTGCCTACCTGGCAATTTGGAGAGCGGAGATCCCAAAGTCGAATAGTTTTATCAAGAGATCCAGAAATAAAAGTGTCATCCACTGGAGACATTGAAAGAGCAACCACTCTGCAACACGGAAGACCGCATGCATCAGAAACACACAAAACAATGGAGCAACATCTACCTCAACAGTTGGGTACAAGCTTGTAATTGCCATGAACAGTTCTACAAACCAAAACCAGAGTGAACTGAGCGTAACATAACTCGAGCTCATTACAACCATGATTACAATTTCTCTTGTACTATCCCCAAGCCACATCTTACCTTTTTGTATGCCCCGGGAAATACCGAATGTATTTGTTGTCATGCAGGGAGAGGTATCGGATTGTATCTGAAACCATAAAGCACACGTTTTATTATACCACAAACCCAACCTTATCTAAAAGCGGTCACAGAGTGAACTCATTCCTCATAGCACCACCAGCCTCGCCACACTGAGTAAATCTGGTCATTTGACTTCAAGTCAGACTTTGAGCTTGAACCATGTTAGAAACCAACCAACTTCATTATTAAGGCAGAAGTGAAAATCAAGTACCAGAAAGGATACTTTCCCACAGTCTGAAGTCACATTACATAAAAGCCGTCATTTGATTTATGCAAGCTAATTTCAAAGCTGCTAAGATTTAAGCACCAGTAGGTTTTATCCCATCATTCCCACAAAACCGGATATCAAATTTGCAAGCAGGTTGCTGTAACAAGTCCTGCTGCAGCTCCAAAGGCAAACCGAGGGAAAAGGACATTTTTGCTTTTGACTTGAAGAACCACCAATAGGATGCAATACACACAGAGCATTTTAATAGTCATAACGGCTACAGGGTTCAGGACTTTTTGAAAGGCTCATTCAGCATTCTGTGAGAAAATGACTGAGTTACCACTTTTGCCTGAGATTTCAGATCAAGATGAGATCAGAGTTCTGGACCATCCTCCAGTATTTGAGAACAACATTAAAACGTGAATTATTGAGCTGGAAATATGATGCTGGTGACACATCATTCAGAAAGGTTCTAAGTGAGCTCAGGTGACTATTGAAAACAAATTCCTAACACCAGGGTCACGTCCCATCACAGCTAGAACTGGGATGCTTCAAGTGTGCTCTCTAGTTTTTCCTGCAAGAACTGCTGTTACCCGATTTCTGAAGTATCCATGCAGAATTTCATCTTCCTTTGCTAAAGAGAAGACACTGAGGAACTGCGATGCTTTGCGATCCTTTTGTTGGCAGCGCTCTGTCCCAGGCAAGGCAGTGGCCTGTACAGTTATCTCCTGTACCGGGTGGTATCATAGACCCTCAAACTGTACAAACTACTACCTCAGCCTGGAATCAGGCAAGAGAAATTCAGTTCAAAGTCTTGAGGAAATCTTCAGAAGCGAAGTAGTAGCAACTCCAACACTCAAAATGCTTGGGAGCCAGCACCAGCCCTCCCATAACACAATCCCGAGTTAATTTTCCCTCCCAATAACTCTGTTAACAGGTTAAACGCAACACACCTTGCCCAGGACAGCATGTATTAGGTACCAGAGAGCATCTGTACCCCTACAGAACATAATGCTGGTCTTATTAATGTCTTATGGGTTGTAACAACAGCAAATACTTCCACATTCTATCTTTTTGTTCTATTTTAATTACCGTAACGCTACCCTGCAGGTTCCTCAAAGGCTTACCAGTGCTAAAACAAAACATCCTGACTCAAAATGACATTAGAAATGTTAATTGAATTCTTAATTGTCAATTACTGTTAAATTAAATAACAGTGAAGCCAGAAATATGACATAAGGTAATAACTTCATTTTTAAAAAAGCAGTAAGAAGGCTGCAAAACAGACTAAAAAGGTTTCTTGTCAGTTTTAATCCTTTTATATCACTAAAGTCGATTCTATTGGAAACTTCTTTGTTCCTCTTATTTCAGGCCCAGAGTGTTCTGACTTCCTAACTGAACTTCCACCTGCTCTAAATTCATTCTCTTAAAATCCTTAAGTGACACACCACAAGGCGCCAGTATTTCTACTGTAAAGCTCCATCTCAGCAAAGAAAAAAAACTAACCAAAACCGCAGTAGCAGAAATGCTTATGAATTTATTAATAGAATGTTAAAATCCATTTATAAAGCACTGTGCTAAGAGACCTGTGCACTGAAAAACTTTCAGACACTGACAACCACAAGCAAAACTGAGACAAATGGAACACTGGTTGTTTCCAAACTTAGGAAGCATTGCCAGAGAGAATTAATGTACCTATCTGTGGCAGTTCTTGCACTTGAATTTTAAATTAAACTCAAAATTAATTAATTGAAGGCCTGTCAGGAAGCTCCAGAAGCCCTCCAACGTCACGAATTTATGGAGCGTAGCTATCACAGACACTGACTGTGGAGAAACAGCGTGAAAATGGCTGTTCCGTCTATTACACACAAAAAACCCCCAAGAGAATTAAGAGAAGCAAAGCCAATCTCAGAAGAGCTTGATAACGCCCTCCAGGCTTGGCTGGTGATCTGCCGAACTGCCTGTCCACCCTACTGCATAAAAAGAATGGAAAAACTTTCCCCTCCTTTGCAGTCGATTTGTTTATCGGACAGAGGCACAGCATTTACCCCACCTCGTGCCTCGTTTTATGCAGAAAAAATTAAAGCACAGAGGACTGACAGCACTGGTACCAAACAGCAAAGCAAACAGCAGAATCAAGAACTGAACTTCTATTGCACTAAAAATGTTTAATCCCTTGGTTATTGCAGCAATGAACAAAACTCATGCCAGAATGCTCGAGGAAGTATCACTGAGTTGTGCATTAGAGTTGAACGCTAATTACTTTGCCTCTAACAGCACCTTGATCACTGAAAAGCTGCTATAATTTTTCCTCGGCTCTTCAGAGCTATGTATCCAGGCATGCAGTTCTAGGAATAAGGAGATTAAATACGCTTAACTCTAGTGGATCACTTACCATCTATTTTGTTGGAGCTGTAGACGACAGTGTTGGCAGCATGTGTGTACCTGATGAGGTCCACTCCGTACTTCTTACTGTACAGTGTTCTCTTGGGTCTATTAGAAGGAAGGAGAAATAATTGCGCTCGCTGCAACAAAAAGCTCAAATTGAAACTCAAATTGAAACTCACCATGTTAACAAAGCCTGTTTTCATTGACATACTACAAGATTTTCAGATGTTTTTATATAAAGAAAGAAAAGCTTTTGGTTTTGATTTTCAAACAAGCACCTCTGTGCTTTCTCCAAGACCATCCCTACACTTGAGGAGTTCCCTGCAACACCCACAAAATGCACTTGTCTCCTCCAAAAATTTTCTCCCTGTGATGTCTAGTGTAAAAAGCATACAAGGAGCTAGAATAATGAGCCCTTAACGTCAAGCAGCACTGCTTCATCATTCCCTTGCCCATCCAAATTTCTAATTTGTCTGCTGCTTGTCTGAGATCTAGAATAATTTGTCTTTTTGTTCTATGTCACTTCAAAATGCAGAACAGGGCGTCTCATTCAGACTAGGGCTTCTTGTTATTACCACAAACATGTACGTACATCAAAGTCTATAAAAGCAATGGTAAAGCAGGGACTTTCAAACTATTGGAGAGTTATACTCATATTTGATTTTAATTAAAGCACAAAACTCAAATGTAACATTTTGCAACAGAATTAAAGACATTCTAGGGAGTGTGAAAACGACACGCAGAGCTGGATTTTTCAGGGGTCTGCTAAACAAGTGGTGTACTGCAGTACTGGAAATTTAAACCACAAAATTAAACACAGAAATATCTGGTTGATAAGCGTATCTTGCAGCAGCAGCGCCTGCTTAAGCAGTGTGAGGTCTCCATCACTCTCCTCCTCCCTCCTCCCTCAACTGAGGTAGCACAGAGGTTTTAAAGCTGGACAGCTGACCAGCACGAGTACTGATCAACCTTCTGGGAGTTATTTTTAATTCAGAAATTCATAACTCCAGCTATTACACAGGCCCACAAAATATTTTACCAACACAAACCAAAAATGACTGCATGGGAATGGAAACAAACAGCAGGAGCGGTTTAAACCAATAAAAAGAGAAGTTCATCAGACTACACCCTCACACGAGATATTTCTAAGAGCTCAACTTTTTCCTTGTTTTCACCAGCCTCAAGCTGACACACCCAGAAAAGAGCACGAGCTGGAGATTTTTCATACCAGAACAAAACCAGATATTCATTCTTGAAGATTAACTCTCAAACAGCAGCAGCCACAGGGCTTTGACTTCAAACAACAAGCTTTCATTAACTGAAAGCCAATACAGCATGTGTAATTAAAACCTATATGCTATCCTCACCACTTAGGCCATATCTCAACATCAGTTCCTCCTGCAGATTTTTAAATCAATTTTCAGATGCAAACACACTACAAACTTAAAACACCGTACAAAAGGTATAAATTTAAGACACCAAAACTCTGTAATATTATGCCTGATACACTTCCTCATACCAGGCTCTGCAACCACCTCAGCTGCTCTGTTGACTACAAAAAAACGACCCAGACATAAAAACCTCACCGACCTCAACACATACTGAAACTCTCACACCCAGTCTGGCTCTTCCGTATCTATGAAAAGTTTAAAGCTTAGAGGATCTATTCACACCAAAGAACACACAAAGACAATAAAGACTAACAGATGGACAAAAGCACATTTACCAAAAGAAAGGAAATAAAGTACTTCTGTGTTTTAAGAAAGGTGAACTTTGATTATAAGCTGATACAAGCAGAAACATCTCACTTCACACAAGACCAACAGCCTGTTCCCAACTATTTAAAAGCACAAACACGAAAACTAAGTTTTATTATTTTTTTTTTAAACAAATCACCATTGGTAAACATAATTCCAAGCTTAAGGTTAATCTATTCAGCCCACTTGCAAATCAAGCAATATCTCCAGAGACAAATGCTTTACAAGACCAGAGTAAAATCTGCTGTAAAGCTGAAACTAGACACAAGCAAGGTTTGTAATGATACCTGTGCCTTGGTTTGAATCACTACTACTGCAGGGAAAACCATCATCCAAAGCCAGGCTCACTTGTAATATAGAAATACTATATATTCATGTAAGTATATATAAATAGTACACAATTTGTATATACTAAAATACAAACTAAACCTTGGCCAGATCACCATTGTATCACACCAGGGTTAGAAGTCACAGCCACAAGGCCCTGTTCCCAGCCTCAAGGACCACTGTACATCAGACACAACTGTGTTCCAAAAGTTATCAGAGTCCCTTCTTAAGCCCGAACAGATACAGGAAAGCCTCTTGATTGTGTTTTTGAGCTACCTACTGTAGAGCTATTTGGACATGCAGAATGGGTTTAAAAAATTATCACCATTTAGTTGTTTATACATTTTGAAATAGAAGTGAAATCTCGTGTCCAAAAGTACTGGATGCTTGTGAAAAAGCAGGACACATTTTTCAAGTTTTTTTGTCTACACTCAGAATATGGAGGATAAGAGACGCCGTTATCTGAAAGAGATAATCTTGTCCTGTCAGCTCTGGGCTACACATCACTGTTTAAACTGTCCTGACACTTCTAGAAACTGCGGTTCACCAAGAAGTGATTCACAGCTAAAGCTTTGCAGATGAGAGAAAAACCATCCCTGGGTACCTCTAAAAACCAGGCTTATACTTTAAGCTGATTGATGGCACTTGACAAATGTTCAAATTAACTTTACATCCACTAGAGAAATGCACCCTGAGACAGGGCTTACCTTGATGAGACTACTCTCACTGCTCTGTAATAGCGCAGCAGACGACCATCAATCTACGTTTAACTTCATTAAAGTAAACCCTCTGACTGTAAAGATTGCATCAGGGCTAGGAGACAAGGATGAACTGAACAAATGTAGAGAATAGTTTGACGTGTTGGGAAACAAGTTTAAAAGGGGAGGAGTGTTGTGATTCCTGATGTAGGACCCTGCCAATAACACTAATGTGTCACAAATAGATTTTTACATGGCTTTGATTTAGCAGCAATTTAGTTTTTATTAATAGTTTTCGGGAAGATCATAAGATTAGGCTGTGATAATTCTTAAAAGCACTTAATCATCACCCAATTTAACAAAGTGATTCAACAGAATTTTCTACAATCACAACAACAAAATAGTGAAAGATTCCAGAATGGCAACGTTCACAGGAGACTTACTGGATGGTTTCCCAAATTAAATCATGCAGAGACATCAGCCTACGATCAAAATTGTCCTTTCCCTTGAATTTAGTCAATTACTCACTTTTAATGCATCGGCATTTGTCAATCAGTCACTGAATCTTGAGAAGTCTGACTTCACCCTTCATCAGTGCTAGCAGATACTCTGAATCCTCATGAAATCTACCCCAAGAGGCATCCCAGCCCAGGGGGAGATGCCGGGTCACAGCCTGCTGTGATCCCAGAGAGCTCCAAGGGTCTCACTTGAGATCGTTATTTATAGGATCCTGAGTTGGTTGACTTTGGCCAGTATTTTTCCATTCAAGAGTCACGCTAGGCCATTCTGTTATTTTCTATCAGCTGTAGAATTCCAGTGCTTTCCAAACCGTACAGTTCTGGTACTGTCCAGATCGGGCTATGATCCAGGCCCAAGCAGTGGAGGCTGCACCACCACCAAGACAACTGGTGCCATCTGCATTAGCACAATTCAGCCCTTCTACTCCTGCTCTTGAGGAGAGAGAGACTGCATTCCAGAAGAAAAATTTTCACCATGAGAACAGTTAAAAATTGGAATAATCTCCCCAGGGAAGTGGTGGCTTCCTCTACACTGGACACTTTTAGGGCTCAGCTCAACAAGGGGCTGGGCCATCTCATTTAAACTGCGTATCAACTAAAAAGGCTGGACTAGACGATCCCTACGTCCCTTCCATCCTGCCATTCTATGACTGATTCTATGACTGATAACACAGCCCATGGCAGACACCATACATATTAAGTTACCACTTCTTACATAAATAAAAATTAAATAATTTCAAATAAGAGTTGACTATCAGATGGGGAAACACCAGCAACTTTAACGTGTAAAGCAAGCAAACTAAACAGAAGTATAAAGTAATAAATAAGTGGTCTACAAAATTAAGAGAATATGCAGGACACAATGTTCAAACACAGCAACTGTGTTGTCTCGGTCTGCTTAAAGAAGCTATACTGATTTAGATAAATATGATATTGCAAGAGAAAATAACAGAAACGGGTGTTAAGAGATTAATCTTATAAGCCAAGCCACAACAGTGCTGCTTAAATGTCACCTGTATACCCCTCGCCATGGCTGGTTTAAAACCCAGTCGAGCTGAATCAATAGAATATTAAGAAATGTCAATCGTAGGCTATAGATTTTAGACATAATAATGGAATAGATGTCTTAAGAAAAGGTTATCTATTTTAAGTCTAGACGTATATTAACTATAGTTAATGGAATAACTTGAGGGGCTTTCTTTGAAGTGTAAAGGCGAACAAGAATAAAGACACATTCTCAGAGAAGTGATTTTTATGACCAGAGCGTAAGCATGACCTACTGAAATATCTCTCCCGATGGAGAACTGATGAACAAGATAGACTTTTCTGGCATTTCAGGTCAAAGAAGAATGAAAATCTTAACAATAACATGGGAAACCACCAAGAACTTTTTCAAAGAAAACACCTCTTGCATATTGTTACTTTAAACACACCAATACTCCTTGATTTTTGTAAGCTTTGGCCACTCACTGAGGTGATGGCCCAACTCCAAGTTATAAATAAAGCAAACCTAGAGCTACTCGCCATACAACAAATTATTGAACAGAAATGTGACCAGACTTAACCCCTTAAGCTGAACAACTATTTAGTTCCCACAGCAATGGTCTCCAGCTGACTCCAGCAGCCACAGCTAACAAGCAGAGACACATGCACTGCAGACCACGCAGCTCCCACACCAGAGCCCCTCTGTCACTTTTTATAACCACACATCCCCTCTTTTAGATACCACGGTTCCACTTAAAAGCCTACCCACAAAAGCAAAGCTAAAATCCACAGACAGACATTGACAACAGCTTCTTTCTGAAAAGCGAAAAGGCCGCGGCCCACCTGGCACACTTCACCACCCTAGCACCCCCTTTACCCCCTTGGCATCCCACCCTTGCCAGCAACTCCCCATATCATCTCGGTATCCCCCTCTGCCAGCACCTCACTCAGAATTCCGGCTCTCTGTTCACCGCCCCCGCTATCCTTCCTTCCTCCCAGCACCCTCCCTCACCGCCCTGGCACCCCACTTCCCCTAGGAGTTCCCCATCCTCATCCCGGTATCCCTCCCTGGCACCCCACCCCTCCGGTTCCTCCTTCACCACCCCCGGTAACCCCCCCACCCCCAACCGTCGGTATGCCCTCTCAACCGCCCCAACAACCTCCCCGCGGCCCCTCCCTCAACTGCCGCAGCTCCCCCTTCACCGTCCCGGGACCCCATTCGCCTCAGCAGGCCACCCGTCCCACTCCCCAGTACTCCCTCCCGGACCCCCCCGCCCTCGCTGGGGCAGGCAGCGCCCTCCCCCGGGCCGTGTCCCCGACACTCACTTGCCCTCCTGGCAGTCATAGAGAACGATGGAGTCGTCGTCGCTGCTGGAGATGACGGTCTCGCCGTTGGGGCTGAAGTCGAAGCAGTTGATCTTGTCCGAATTCTCACGGAAGACCTTAGCCACGCGGAAACTCCGCAGCACGTTGTCCGTCAGCTTCATCCCGCCGCCGGGCAGGGCCGCGCCGAGGGCGGCGGCGGGGCTTGAGGGCAGCCGGGCGGGGCCCCTGGCGGCGGCGGCGGGAAAGGTCGGGGAGGGCGCGGTGGGACGTAGAGGATGAACGGAGAACAGACAGGAGCGGCGGGGCGGGCCGAGCGGCGCCCTCGGGGTAGGTTGGGCCCGCTCAGGCCGCAGGGAGGCGGCTCCCCCTCATTGTGTCCGCCATCTTGCTGCGCCGGGAGCGGCGGCGGGCGGCGCGGGGCATGCTGGGATACGGGCGGGAGCTGGGGGGAGGCGCGCGGGGCATGCTGGGAAGGGGGAGAGCAGCTTGGAGCGGGGCGCGGGGCACGTTGGGAAGGCGAGGGTGTTGGGGGGTGGGTGGCCGGGGGTAGGGAGCGCGCAGAGCATGCTGGGATACAGGCGGGAGCTGGGGAGCACGGTGGCTCGCGGGGCATGATGGGAAGCGGGCGGGCGCTAGGGGAAGAGCAGCCCGGGGCGGGGCGCCTGCAGAGCATGCTGGGGAGGGCCGGGGCGCGGGGGATGCTGGGAAGGGAAGGGCGTTAGAGAGTGCTGCCCGGGGGCGGGGAGGACGCGCAGCATGCTGGGATAGGAGAGGGCGCAGCGAGCAGGGTGTCCTGGGCTTAGCGGCCATGTTGGGAGTGGCTGCTGGCGTCCCCGCCCCGCCTGAGGCCCAGGCTTGGGGTGGGGGGGTGAAACGGGAGATGGAGCCTCTCCACGGCAGGTACACGAAAGCCAGAAAACTCTTCCCTTCTAGGAGCCAGTCTGCTATCGCTGGGCAGAGCTGAGCTACTCCAGGTGCTGGGGTTGGAGGTTTTTTTCCAAGGGTTGCCTCACAGGCTTGTGGTTTCCTTGAAGGTGAGGCAGTTGGGCTCCTTGCAGGCCAACCCAGCCACACATCCCGGCGTTTCACACACTCTCTGCTCTCCTGAGACCCCTCTTGCAGTCCTGTGTCCAGCTCTGGGATCCCAAACATAAGAAGGAGATAGAGGTGTTGAAACGGGTTCAGAGGGTCTACGGGGTTTGGAGCATCTCCCATCCAGGGACAGACTGAGAGAGTTGG
>WAAB01019710.1:6477-70982 GCA_013389865.1 Piaya cayana
GCAAGCTGTAGGAAATCCAGAAGACTCCTAGAGTGCATTGAAGACAACTTCTTAACACAGATAATAGACACCCCTAGCCAAGGGGATTCAATACTTGACCTGATGGTCACCAACGCAAGTGATCTTTACGATCCCTTCCAATCTAAATCATTCTATGATTCTATGGTTCTATTTTCTACAAAGCTACTACTTCTGCTTTATCTGTACATATGACAGAAACCAAAGCAGCCTAAATAATTAGCTGTAGGTCTTTCTACTGATGAATCTAAGCAGAAAATTCTGTATATCAATAATTGATATGTCCTACTGACAAATCTAACCATTTATAGAATTTTACATCTACCAGCAGCTGCTGGCCAAATGTTTTCTTACTTTTATTGGGTAACCAAATATAAATATATTTACAAATATATGCATACAATTATACATATATATGTTGGGTTGGAACCTCTGAAATTGGGCCTAGGTAAATCAGCTTTTCTGGTAACCTTCACTTCCCTCAACAGGAAAATATTCTCATGTTTACTGACCTATGTCCTCAAGGTGCTTTCTTCCTACTTCAGGTACAGTATACTGGATGAGATATCTGCCATAAGCTGGAAAATGGGTGGAAATGTAAACAAGTTTTGCTGGATGAAAAGGAAGGACAGAAAACTCACATCATTCTGTAGCTTGGTACATAGGATACTTAATTGAATATAGGGTAGCTGTATTTCAAGTTACTTTTAATAAGTAACTTGACCTGCTTATATGTTTTACATTACATATTCCTTTGAGGAAAATTAAGATAATACTGGATGAAAGGAACTGACTCAGGCCTTCTCTTTCGCAGACAGGTGTTCTAACCTAACCCCAGTAAAATCACTGAAGGCAATTCAACTGGTCACTCAAACTTGTATTTGCAGAACAATATGTAGTTGCCTTTGTTGCCTCTTTGGACCTCACACTTTCTAATTCCTTTAATGGAATCCATTTCATGTCTGAGTCTTCTATCTTTCAGGTCTTTCCACTAAATTACATTCCATCTGTGAAGCCTTTAAAGCCTTAATCGTGCCTTCTAACTAACATTATCACACTTATATAGCAAAAGATGCCCATAGAGAAGACTAAAACATTTGGGAAATTCTACCATCTGTGCATCTCCCTCTTATGCTTATTCAAGAGTCCTTCCCCAGCTCCAGTTCCTTCTTCTCCATAGTGCTGTATACCTAAATACATTTCCTTTTGTGGGAACAGGGAATTCAGTCTGCAATAGAAAATACTGTATACCACAGAATTATATTAAAAAGACTTTATCAGGGTTAAAAAGGAAATGTTCATTTCATAGTTAGAAAACTCTTAAAGTGCAGTTACATGTGGAATCATAGTTCTTCTCACTTATACTTGTGAAGTTTGACATAGTCTTTCATCAGAGTAGTATTTTTCCCCTCAAGGCCCTACTTTCTTTGTTGTATGGAACTGACCTTCTCTGAAGTGAAATCAAGGAAGAAAACAGTGTTTCATAGTGCTAGAACATTTCATCTTAAAGCTGGAGACTGACACTCAATTCCATCATAGAATTCCCCCCTGATATTAAGTCACAGAACAAAATATTTTGTGCTTTTATCTGAATTCTTACCTGACATCCTGAGACTGACTTGCAGAACAGTGAGCAACCCCAGACATACTTTATATCAGTGAAAGTTTTTGTTTGCATATGTAATTCTAAGCACTCCTCAAAATATGGACCTAAAAAGATCATATCAGATATCCTGTATCTGTGGATATTTTTTACCTACATCTCCATATTACATTCCCATTTGTAATACTGGAATCATGATAAGCCCCCATAGAGTACAGTTATTCACAAACTAAATCACATTTTTGATTTTTTTTGACAATGTAGTCATGTACATCATAAAATGTTCCACTTGATAGTTCTGTGTCCAGGATGCTATTTGAACAATGTGCAGTAAATAGAATCTTGAAACAAACACTGAACAAATAAAAATATTAAATAATTTCTTATTGAGAGCAACCTTACACATTGGTTATGTGTAATTAAGTAAAAATATATTATAATTTATTAAAACAGGCTTGTTTATTTAATAAGTGTTTATTTGTGTTTTATTAAACAGTGTATTATTTATTTAGTTATTAGATGCCAAATTGAAATCCAGTGGAGAAAGAGTATGTGAACATGTAATTAGATGACAATCAAACATTGTAATGGATGCTGCAGTAGCATCTGAATTAAAGGTCTGCTGACTGCATTATTCTGATATCTTCTGAGTGTTTGATATGGCAATATGAATTACATTCTTGATAATGTGTTTGAGGGGGGGTTGAGTGTGGGTTTGGTTTTTTTCTTTGCTATATCACTTCCCAGCTAAAACCCAAACAAACAAACTGAAAACCATGCAAAAGTTTAACCATGTGCTGTATTAGTGATGCTTACATGACTGGTAATCAGAACCATAACATTTAAATCTGTTGAAAAAGCCCTTACTATCTGAACAACTAAATATAGACAATGCTACATTGTTTATGGAGAGAATGAATGAGATAATTTTACAGTAAATTTCACAGTTATTTTTTGACATCACTGATTCTTAGGACAGTCAATAATGTCTTCTCTGTATTAGGTCTAACTTTCATCTCTGTGTGTTCAAACATGACAGCTTCCTGCTCCGTATTTTTATTTCCAGAATGAGAGATCACATAATAAAAATGGGAAAGTAGTTTCTGGGCAAAGAGATGAAATTTTCAGGAAACTATCAGCCAACCACATATTAAGCTACATCAAATGTGAATGAAATATTTTTGAATTTATTTTCTAAAAATGTAAAGTCCTTACCAATCTTAAGTAATTTTCTTTTGTGTGTAAATTGAAACTTGAACAAAATCTGGTGGATGTATTTTGATATTCAGACAAAATACTCACAAAAGCTAACCTCTTGAAAGCTCAAGCTCATTGTGAAATATATGAAAGTACTGAAATTATTTAAATAAGATTGCTTATGAATTTCATAAGCAATAATAAAATATCTAGCTTCATTATCAGATGACCAGTGAGTCAAACTGACTTATTTTCAAAAATCTAATGATAACTTCACACCTGAAAAAAAGAAAATATGTGCTAAATCTCAGTAAAATAGTTTAAAAAAAAGAGAAGAATTAAAAAAAGAGATAATTTGAAGTGTCATGAAGTTATAATACCTGATGCTATCATTCTTTCTTATAACCCTCAGAATACTAATAATACCAAGTTAAGTTAAAAATTTCTTCCAAGAATGACATACTTGATGAAAACTAGAAAACTTATCTTTTCATAATTTGAGTTCATGAACTTTTTGGAACAGTAGTAAATTAAGTATATCCTCTTTAAACTCCACTATGAAACATGTAGTCTCCCTTGACAAAAGAAAAAATAGAAGTTTAGTAAAAAAAAAGGTCAAAATATTATAAAAGAAAACTAAAAGTTAATAAATAAAAGATAAGTAACTTAGTTAAAAAGTAGATTCCTCCAGCTGTGTTGATGCATAGGTTTAAAATGAAAACAGCAACTCCCTCAGCTTTCTGAATTCTGCTTTTCCTCATTTCTCCCTCATAAAATTTTAATTGTATTTGTTCATAAAATGGAAAAAAACCCACTATCTTCACTCCTCCGTTATTCTGTTCCTAATTTCCTCTTTATAATTGTTCTTTCTAAAGTTCTCTAAGGTACTTGATAGAAGAATCTTCATGGAAAGACATATTCTAACATCCAGATTTTGCTTGTCCATCAAGGGCTTAATACATATATATATGTATGCACACGCACTGTCTGTATTTAAAGCCTGCTAAAATCTGGTAACAAGTAGCACCTCTCTGTGTTTGGAGTGACCCTTGACATTCTTTTAACTCTTTTAATATAAAACATTCAGATATAAAGCATTGAAAAAGTAAAAATAATGAACTTGAACAATGTAGAGAATATGTAGGCAATACATAGACAAGACAGACAGATGGAATGGCGAAATAGCAGAACATGCAAATACTATCACCTTGCAGACTTTAATAGTGTCAAATATAAAGATTCAGATCTTATTCAGAGAATTGCTAAGAAAGTAATGGCTTCAATAACATGCAATAAATAAGGAAGAAAAAAAAAAGAAAAAGTAAATTATTTAAATAGAGGTATCCAAATAAATTCTATACTGTTTCAGCTTTCAACAGGGATTGTGATACACAGCAGGACATAAGCAATCCAGAAGGTTTCTGAGTGCATCGATGACAATTGCCTTCTCCAAGTCATAGAAAAGCCAATAAAGAGAAATGCCATAATGGACCTTGTTCTCACCAGTAAGGAAGGGTTGGTGGGAAATGTGAAGCTCAAGGGAAGCCTTGGCAGCAATGATCATGAATGTTGGAGCTCAAGATCCTTGGGGTAGTGAGGAAGGTGTGCAGCAAGCTCACTATCCTGGACTTCCGTGGAGCAGATTTTTTCAGGAATCTGTTGAGTACCATGGGTTAAAGTCCTGGAAGGCCGGAGCAGACAAAAAATCTGGCTAATAATCAAGGATCACCTCCTCCAAGCTCAGGGCCAATACATCCCAAGAAATAGGAAGTCAGACAATAACACCGGGAGGCCTGCAAGGACAAATAAGGAACTCCTGGACAAACTTAAAGTCAAAGAAGCTGCCTACAGAGGGTGGAAGCAAGGGTAGGTAGCCTGGGAGGAAGACAGAGAAGTTGTCTGAGCAGTCAAGGACCAGATTAGGAAAAATAAAGCCCTGGTAGAATTACATTTTACCAAGGATGTCAAAGACAACAAGAAAAGCTTCTGTAGGTGATAAAAGGAAGACTAGGAAGAATGTGGGCCCTTCCATTGAGGAAATGGGAGATGTGGTCACCCAGGATATGGAGAAGGTTGAGGTACTCAAGTTTTGCCTCAGACTTCATTGGTCAAGCCTGATGTTCCAAGGTGCACTAAGCAAGTGAAGGGACTGGGAGATCTAAGAATGACCACTGTAGGAGAAGATCAGGCATGAGACCATCTAAAGAACCTGAAGGTGCACAAGTCTATGTGATCTGATGATATGATTCTAGGAGACCTTTTAGCGACCTTACAGTACTTAAAGGGGGCCTACAGGAAAATGGGGAAGGACTCTTTATCAGAGAGTGTAGTTAAAGGATGAGGGGTAAAGGTCTTAAGCTAAAAGAGGGGAGATTTAGATAAGATATCAGGAGGAAAATTTTTCTGTGAGGGTGGTGAAGCACAGGAACAGGTTGCCAAGAAAAGTGGATGCCCCATCCATGGAGGTATTCAAGCACACTTTGGATGAGGCTTTGAGCAACCTGGTCTAGTGAAAGGTGTCCCTGCCCAGGGCTGAAGGTGGATCTAGATGATATTCAAGGACCCTTCCAACTCAAGCCATTCTGTGAGCCTATGATTCTATGAAGTGAGGAAAAAGATTAATGAGAGTAACAGTGTGGGAAAGAATGATCGCATCTGAAATGAAAAAAGACTACAAAATACTCAAATAAAAATGTCTTGATGACCTTTATTCCAGAATCCTGAGGGAATTAATACATACATCTGAAAGGTGTAGAACAAGGATTCTTAGTGAGTACATCAGGGTGAACATTTTTACAAAATTACTAGTGATCTGCCTACATTTGAAAAGGGAATCTGAAGGGAGGAAATATAGAGATTTTTAGATGGCTTTAGAATCTAAAGCTTAGGAGTAAATTTGAAGCAATGAATGAGTAACAACACAGAAGTACAAAGCAAACTTAATCAAGATTCAAAAAGTAGATGATAACATTTACCTGTTAGTT
Source organism: Piaya cayana (assembly GCA_013389865.1). Lineage (NCBI taxonomy): Eukaryota > Metazoa > Chordata > Aves > Cuculiformes > Coccyzidae > Piaya > Piaya cayana. The sequence continues at coordinate 12,280 of WAAB01019710.1, forward strand.
TTCTTTAATAATTTATTACCTAAGTATAGCAAGTGGAATAGATCTCAAATATCTGGATTTCAAAACAATCTAATAGGAAAAGCATTACTTAAGATTGAGAGGATACAAAATTGATAAAAAAGGAGAGGACAACAGATTGTGTTAGGTGTTTGCATCATTATACAGCAGCTGTTAAGGGGTTCTTCATGGGCAGTCTTGCAATAAACCTTTTGATACTTAAGTTAAAGAATGAATTACAAAAACTTGGAATGTGCTGTTGAAATCAGCTGGTGAAACAAGGCTGAGAACCACTGAAGTAATAAAAACACACAGGCATAATCAGATGACCTTGACTTCTACAATAGAATTGGGATTAAATTTAATAATACAAATAATAGCCATGTAACAGACTTTTCTGCTATAAACAGCGAGTTTATTAGCTAGAAAGGAGAAAAAGAAAGATCCAGCCAATCTACTATAGAAGGACTGTCAGCCACTGAAACGTGATGTAGCTATGATAAATGCTATTATGGAGTATTAGACAGAATATTTCTGGGAAACAAAAGGACGTTTTATTGTATTACATCAGGTAGAGTACATCTTCATGATGGAAATAATGAACAATCCCTGTTTTAAGTATTAAAGAAAGATTCAATGAAAGCTTCACTAAAAATGGAGTGGAAGTGAAGAGGAAGTCTGTTAGCATTATGTCAGGAAATCAGAATTTAATCTATAAGAACGAATAAAAAAAATCTTGTATTGCTTTATGAACATGATTAAGATGAGATAAATGTTGTCTGCAAACACATCAATGGGTAAAAAAGATCTGTGGATGTTTGCAGTGACATATTGAATTTCAAGATCAGTATCAACATAAAAATTATATACATATATTTAAAACATGGGGTTTTATGCAACATGAGTGACTGCACTACTGGAGGATAGGACTTGGTACCCAAGGATCCACTGCCAGTTTATTTTGAGTCATAAACATGATCTCTGTGGCAAAGTAGAGGGCAAAATAGCATTTACACCACTAAGTGGTTTAATGGCATTTATTTTTATTAAAATGCACATAATTTTCATTTTCACTCATCTGCTTAATATCTACATGAATGCTTTAAACATCATTCACTCACTAGGTGCCTAATACAAAGCTTATTTAGTCAAAGTCTTTCCATTGACTTCTGTATGCTTTGGATTAGGTTCCATATCCTTACCTGTCAACCAGGTGCTGCAGGCTTCCAGTTTTAGCACAATATTAGATTGCTTTTCTCTTTTACCCATGATCTTAAAAGGCAAAGAAAGAGATACACTTTGGTTTGCCCTGTCTGTTCTTTAATGTGCTTAGATTGCCGTTGTTTCCTGCTGAGCCCTGGATGGGGTTTATTTTGTTGAAGAACAACTTTTTAATCATCTCACAGAATGAATGAACTGGGAGATATGTCAGGCTTCTATCAGAAGATGAAAAATATGGAAACTTATCAGTACCTCTCTTCCTCTAGATATATTGTGGGTCATAAAAACCCACTCTCTGCAGTACTTATTAGTCTTATAAAGGCAGCTAAAAATGTAATTATGTGAAGGATGATCACCAAGAAACTTTGAAAAACAGTTAAAGCAGGCATAAAGGTTTGGCTGCCTGTGCATGGCAAAAAGTGCAAAGGAGACAGCAGGAGAACAAATTATTTCAAAAATAGACTACGTGATCTTCCCCACAGGAAGGGTGACTACAACCCCTTCACTCTTATTTTTGGAGAATTAAGGTAGCAGTGCAAAACATTTCTGAAGCAAAGCTAATCAGGGTTGTACCACCATATACATCAGTGCTTAACAGCCTAAAATACATGTGGCTGCCAGACAGCCTTTTTTTCCAGTTGGTGCTTACAGGATCCTGTTTTAGGGTGATATAAGCAAAGCCTTCCCTAGCTTCTAATTCTTTTTTTTTTTTTAATAAATGCCTGCAGTACAGGCAAGGATATGTGTTTATGTTTTAATCTAGTTCAGGAAAAGATGCAAGGGACTCCAGCTCTTCACACATGCTTTCTCTTGCTCACCATTAACCATAGATGGTAGCCCTTACTTTTTTTAAAATTAATAATTATTCCTCAGTTAGGGTCAAACAAAGGGTTAAGGAAACAATGGTATGTTTCTCCACTGTACATATAAAAGAGGTTTATAAAAATATGACCTCTAAGGGTTCTAATGTTCCACTTTCATAGGATAAGCAACTGCATGACTAACATTACAAAGTACTTAATAAAGTAATTTCAGTCACTGAAGAACAAAGACCTTAAAGATCATCTTGGAACTAGGTGGTCTTTAAGGTCCCTTCCAACCCAAACTATTCTATGATCCTATGATTCTAAATAGAATATCCAACAGCAATCAACACCTTGGTCCTATTCTAAATTACTTTGCTTACCACAGTACTTATCTCCCTAATTTATAATAACTGTGACTTTATATGACCTTTATATCAGCTGGAGAGCTGGATTTTTTTGGTGAAATAGACAAAAATATTAAAGTTCTCAGATATATGAGTGAGCATATGCATAGACTAGAAAATTAAGTTTCAGTATAGCAAATAATGTATATTGGTGTTAACTTATAGAGAGGAGTAGAGCATGACAGAATTCAATTATCCATAACAACATTTGAGTTTTAATATCAAAGGCTCTTCCTCTGAGTGCTCCAAAGCTGCCATCTTGCTTGGATATTTTCTCTTCTACTCAACAGGCAGCTGACAAAGTAGATGCATGAAGACATGCCAGATCTTTTATGCTACCCTGAATTATATGAATTATAAATTAAAGCTGCACTAGTATACACTAGGTATTTCAGACAAAAGATTTTATAATCTGGTGATTCTCATTTAAAAATAAAAGAAAATATTAACTCACAGCAAGGATAAGACAGAAAAACGCAAAATCAAAAAAACCCAACCAAAATGAAATGTAGTGCATAGAACTGAAAAATAACGTTAGGTTGAGAAACCTTCAAGGGTGTGTAAAGGAAAAATGGTAGAAAGTCCATGTACTCAGTTCTGCATATAAGGGATAGCTGACAGAATCAAGGGGAGCAGGAGCTGAGAATAACTGTATTTCAATATATCTTTAACAGTTTAGTAATTTTACTGCTATCCATCAAATTTCATGACACAACTTTCCTTTGTATCCCCAGTTCTCTGGAACACGGACTTGTTTTGAACTCCCTTCATAATGAGCTTCTTTGACTATAGTAGCCCATCAAATAAAGCAGAAATGATTGCCATTTACTCAAAGACAAATATTGAGGTGAATCCAGAATATATAACATACCCCTCCACCCTGACAGCAGTGCAAAACTGTGGTCTGATGAACCTAATCTGGAATGACTCATTTGTCAGTGGCTTGCTGGGTGACTGAGTAGGTCATTGCACTTCCTATTATCTTGTAGCGATAATTTACAACAGCACTTTGAGACCTTCAGTGGGCTCTCTGTTGATATCAACCTTGGAAATATTATAGCAGAAAATACTACATTATTTCCAAAAGTAACTGGTGTTCCCTATTAGTGAATCCATATGCATATTAACTGTACCTATTTAATATTTTCAGTGACAATGAACACATTTTTCTTTCTTTGTCAATGCTGCCTAATTCTCATACATTTCATTTAAATTAAATCCAGCTTTAATTATCTCCCCTGAATGTCTCATTGTATCTCTTTATGTGGAATATATACTACTGATTCATAGTTTCCCTCTATTTTTGATAGGTATTTATTCAAGCTCACTTTAAATGTTTTTCCCCCTTATAATTTACTTTGCATTTTCAGAAACTGAACAATACTTTAAATAAAAATGAATCTATAAAATAATGGAGCTGGCTACAACACTAATTTATATCCTTGCAAATCCAGGAAAGCCAGATGTTGCATATTAAGCATAAATCTAATCAAAATCTGCCTACCCTCATGAAAATTCATATGCCTTTTAATGACCTTTTATTATTTTTTCTTTCTAATTTTAGGCATAACATGTATGGTTTTGAAGAGTTAGATTTTTTTTAAATATCTGGGATAAAACCCCATTCTGTCTGTAAAAGACTTTTCATAACAGATTCTACAGAATAATGTAATTTTTAAAAAGAAATTTTAAAAGAAACCTTCAAACTTAATCATTGTGATTCATAAGGAACACATGTACGATAAAAAATCATAGTAAACAAAGCACTGTCACTTTTACAAAACATTATTTTTCACCATTATTTACAAATGTGAGAACTCAAATGCTGATGGAATCATGCTTATGCAACAACCTTTTATTTTGAACAGACCTCAAATACTACCTTAAGAATGAGCAATTATAATGGTGTGATTTAACCACTGCTACCCAAACCAGATTATTTTTGCTCTATCAGTAACTTTTATGGCGCATTATCTAGTTTGAAAATCTCACAGAGAGAAAAAGGAAGAGGATTTAAACAAAGTTAACTGGTTCCATGCTTAGCCAGCATTCCATTAAATACGCCCGGATACAGTTGTTATCTGCTTAAAAGTAAATCTCTGGTTTCCTTTTTAAAACTCTTAATTTTTTAACGTCCTTCAGAAAGGCTGTTGCTGCAATGAATAATTTAATCATTTCTGCCTATTACATGCTACTACATAGCGGGCATATTTGCAAAGCTGTGAAAGACACCAGCCAAGTGTCAGCGCTCCCTATAATTCAGCTGACTACCCGGTACATTCACTGCCACGGAGAAAGGGAGCTCTGGAGCAGGCAGCGGGAGGCTGCAGTAGGGAAGAGGTGAAGAGATCACGGCGGAATCGCACCCGATCAGCACGACACTTCAGAGAGATGAAAGGTCAACGCGGGTTTAGTGCTGTTGTGGTGTCATTTCAGCTGTTTGTCCCTTGGTGGAGTTCTTGAGTTAGTTTCTTCCGTCAAATGGCTTTAACTGCTGCTTTACGCAGGGCTTTTGTCCTTGTTTTTCCCCTGCTTTTCCAATTTGCTGTCATGTTTACTGTATTTAACCTTTTTCTCGCATTATTATCAATATGTTACTTTCAAGCTCACCTGATTCTTTTTTTCCTTTGGGAGCTTCTTCACTTCTGTTCGCATAAATAGCGATAGGTAATACGTGTTTTTTACTGTCTTGAGTGGTACAGATATTTAATTAGTCTGTCTCCTGAAACCCGAGATGGATTCCTACCGCAGGTCTCAGAAACAATTTTCCAGCGAAAGCCACCGACATTCCTAAACTGAGAAAAACAAATTGTCGTGGGCTGAAGGCGTCAATTGCGGACGCGAGTTCGGATGACAGCGGCAGAAAACGGGCTTCGCCAAGAAATGTAGATAAACTAAGCCATTAATTGCATCTGCATATTTTAGCGATGACCTCTGTCTTTCCAATCGACAACAAAGCCCCGCCGCACAGCATCTGGAAGGGATATTCGGGGAGGGGGGGGTAGGACGNTGCTCCGAAAGAGGAACCAATCCACTGTGAAGGACGCAGCGCTCCCGAGTAGGAAAGACATTGCACATTCAGAAAGAGCTTGCATGTAAAGACACTGGNGGTAGGACGGGGATGTGTGGGGGAGGGAGAAGGGTGCGGAGGAGCTAGTGAAGCTCCCAGGCTGCTTTAGGGTTTTCCCACATCCAGCAGGCTGCGAATGTCAGCAAGACGGATTTCTTCCCACACGCAAGATGCCACCTCGGTGGGCTTATCAGATGTTCCCTTTAAGGACACAAAGTCTTATTTCCCCTCCGTGTATCTTCGGCATCTCGGGCTATTTTATTTATTACAGCCGATTATATTTGTGATCCTGCTTCCCAATTGATCTCACTAGATGAGGAGGACAAATGCCGCGTCCTATCTGAGCGCGTGTGGGCGTCTGTGTGCATCTGAGAGCTGGAGGGAGCAGGGGGAGGGGGAGGAATTACATCGCGCAACAGATTTGACCGAGAGGGCCGAGCCTCCCCGCGTTGAGAACGAGCGGGCTTGATCCTTCCGACGCCCGAACGGCTACGGGAGCGAGAGCCCGGCCAGAGGGGGCGGGGGTGACTCCCCCCTCCCCCGGCACGGAGCAGCGGGATGCGGAGGGGGGCGCGGGGGAGGCAGAGCCCCGTCCCCCTCCCAGGAGCGGCGCTGCCATCCCGCATGCAGCTCACGTCGGGGCCATTTCCCACGCCGGCCGCCTGCCCTGGGGGAGGAAAGGAGGAAGAGGGGGAGGAAGGGNCCGGGGGCGCAGACCTCATGTGAAAGGCATAGTGTGTGTAAGAGGGGCCAGCGAGGGGAAGGGGGGAGTGATTGCACATGGTAAGAGAAAGAAATCACTCCTTCGCTTGAAAGAGGCTCTCGCAAAGCAGAGCGTAGTAGAAGTACACATGGGAGACCACGGGGAAGGAGACGCAGAGCAGAGGCGAGGTGCCTGTGCCGTGCAACAGCCCAGAATCCGATTAAAGTTTATGGGGGGGAGGTTAAAAGCGCCTTTATCCCGCCCCTCCCCTGGCGAATACATTAAGCTTCCTGGCTGCGTTTAAAAGCACAAAGGGAAGGGAACAGCGGGAGCTTCGGTTGCAATTGTATTGCTAGCGCAGGGAGCCGGTGTAAGGCAGCGGGCCGGGATTGCTGCGTACTCGTATGTCTGGATCTTACACTGTGGGCAGAATTTCCTCCTCTCGGAGCTCCAGAACAGCGAGGGGGAATTTTGATAAATTCAAGGTGCTTGGCAAATATAATAGGGATTTGGTATTAATCCTACTTAACCCGTTGCGAAGACGCTGAGCTCCCGAGCCCCCCCTCCTCCGTCCGGGACTGCGGCGGTCAACACTGAGCCTGCGCCGAGCTGGGCTTTCTCGCTGATGCTGCAGATATAAAGGCGAGTGTCTCCAGCATCGGTGGGGGAGGGTTTTCGTGTTCTTGCGAGGCAAGGGGGGAGCGGCCGGGGCCGCGGCCAGTCGGAGGAGCAGCCCCGCAGCCCTCCGGAGCCGCTCACAGCCCCTCTCTCCAGCGCCGATGCTGCGCGGCGCGGCTCTGCCCCTCTGGACTCTCCGAGGGAAGAGGTGGCAACCTCCCCTCCCTCCCACGTTCACTCACCGCCCCGAGTGACAAAGACACGCTGCGATCTCAACGTGCCCGACCGCTTTTCGCTCAGATATGTCATCGCGATGAAACAGACATCTCACTGCATCCGTCTGCATGCGCCTTTAACCTTTTAAAACGAGGAATGCGCACACGCACGCACAGAACCCGTAGCGGCTTGTTTTCCCACATGTGTTCACAGGGAGAGAACAGCTGGATTCGTGCCTACACACACACACACACACACACACACACACACACACCGGTTCTCTTCCCACTGGCTGCTCCCGGGTCCTCCCTCTCCAGCCTCCCCCTCGGAGCATCCCCTTTTCCCCCAGTATCCAAGTGGAGAGGACAAACAGAAGATCCAGTCACCCCCCAGGGCGCAGGGGCTCGCGAACACCACGGGCAATTACATGGCACAAAGTCAAAAGGAGGACCGAACTGGGGACACTAGAATAAACAAAGTTGAGCTTTAACGTTAAAGTTTATTTCCCACTTAGTCAGGTAGGTGACGCTACATTTTAGCAATCATCGAAGCAGCAAGTCTCTGTTCGGAAATAAATTTGTTACTTCTTACATGTGTTCATCCTACTAACCCTCTCGCCTCCTCCTTCCTGATCGTCGTCTCTGAGGGACCTTTTTTTTTTTTTTGTTCTCCTAGGAAACCCACAAACACGCTGAAAAGACACATTCAAATCAGGGTAGCAGGAAAAACATGAACACGAAGACCAAAATTCTCAAACAGCACTAAGAGACAAAATTCTGAAAACCAAGGAAGCCCCCCCGCCCCTTCCTCCCTGGAGTTTTATGCAGTTACAGTGACTGCAGCTATGTCACAAAAGCACCGACACGACAGGGGAAGGTGGGAATGTGTGCAAAACGGGTTTCTTACCAGCGTGATTCCGCAAAATGCAGAGCCCCGAACGTGCACCAGCTCTGCCTAAAAAAAAAAATAAAAAAAAAAGGGAATAAACATTTAAAAAATCGCTGCTCGATTCACAGTCTAGGAGGTGGGGAGGGAAAGGATAGGAGAGAATCGGTACAGACCACAGATTTGAGAAGGCAACAGCAGCAACACTCGGGCGTATAATGAGAATCGTTTTTGAGGAGTGAACTGATGTTTTGTGATGAGCAGCTATCCCACTTGCAGCACTAGCAGCAGCAGAGACAGAGGGTAAGGCTGGGCTTTCTGGAGTGCAGCGCTTGACTCGTCCTCCCTCCTCCTCCCTCCTCCCCCCTCCCTCGCTCCCTCCCTCTCTCACTCTCGCTCGCTCTCTCTTTTCTCTCCCTCTCTCTTTCTCTGTGTATGTAGCGCAGGCGGTTCTGCTGCTGCAGCGTCAAGAAAGAGCTACCGAGAGAGCTTCAGCAGCTCCCATCACTTTGGGCAAACTTGCCGGTTTACTGCTTCTTCTTCTTCTTCTTCTTCTTTTTTTTTTTTTTTTCCTCAATGTGGGAAGCTTCTCAGTTGCCATTCAACATTTTAAAGCACAAGCCGCTCTGCCGTGAAAGCGCCTGATCCACACTTCTCTGAAAGACACAGGAGGGAATGCACACTTGCACGTTGTGGTGGTGCAGATCACAGGAAACAACTGACTGATATAATTTTATTTGCAAATAGAACTCTATGCTATTTTTTTTTAATCGCGTCGCGGCTCTTTTCCCCCTCCCCTTTGCCATTCCGCTTATATGGATGTAATTCAGAATCTGTGTTAATTCATGTGAGGGATCCAGTTACATCTTGTTCCGCTCCGGGTATATTTACGAGAGACCAATAATCGCCTTTGGACACATAGTTTTGCTGCTAACCTTTGAACTGAAAGGATCAAGTTCAGATCTGGTTACCTGCATTGGGACGGGAAGGAAGAGGACAGAGAGAGAGAGAGAAAGAGAGAGAGAGAGAGAGAGAGAGAGAGAGACTGCAATCTCATTTGTGAATCGCTCTCGGTGCTGCAGATCCAGATTGCTATAACACATGCAGTGCAAATGCAGGTAAGGCACACACATAAACTGCGGATGCAAAAACAAACTTGGGACTGTTGTGTGTGTATGTTCATATCTGCAGCCTTGCAAATTCTGGGCAAACGGCTTCTGCAGTTTCTGTATTGTTGCTTTGTGACTAATGACCTTGCGCAGAGTTGTTAAAAAAAAATCCTCTCCGGAGAAAGAGCTGAACATTTTAGGCAATCTCTGAAGATGGATTTAGGTGCTTTTCTGTCAACCAAAGGGGATATTCTGTGGACTGCTCTGTAATACACAGGGTTCTTCTCCTATCAACTGTGCAGCAACCTACGTTTTTGGGATTTTTATTTTTTCTTTACTTTTTTTTTTTTTTAAAGAACTGCCCATTGCTAAGAGGATTTAGAGTTTTCCCCGGACACAAGCCCTTTGAATAAAGCGAATCACGGTTTTTTTTTTCCTGTGTGTGCAGAGAGAGGGAAGAATAAAGCTAATGCCTTGGTCGTAAACGGCTGAGAGAGAGAGAGAGAGAGGAGAGAGAGAGAGTGTGTGAATTGTAGTTAACTCTAGTGTCGAAGAAGACGACCTGGGGGGGGGCCGCTTAGAATCGTGCAGTGGTGCTCCTGCTTTTATTGCAGACCTTGCAAAGTGATTACAGTAAAATCAGAGAGGAGAAGGAGAAGGGGGAGGAAGAGGAAAATCCCATCCTATCTACCGAGATGAATCTTTAAAAAGCAGAATACACTGTCCCGTGAACTGTAAGTATATTGCAACTGGAAGGCAAGGAGAGCAGCAGAGGAGCCAACAGCAGGGTTTTGACTATCAATTGCACCAGCCATGAGACAATAAGTTTACGGGAACAGAAGAATTTTATAATTGATCACCCAGCCTTTCTGTTGGCTTCTCGGGGGAGTTTCCTGGGGGGTAGGTGGGTGGGTAGGGGGGGAGGGTGTCGGTGCGAGGAAGATGAGGAAGATGCAGACTCTCCTTGGGTTTATGCATTGCTGCCGCTGCTGCTGCTTCTTGCTGCTCCTGCCTCCGCCGCTCTGGGTCAGCCTGGCAGCGGCTAAGCAGCTTCTGAGGTACCGGCTGGCCGAGGAAGGACCCGCCGACATCCGCATCGGCAACGTGGCTTCCGACCTGGGGATCGTGACGGGCTCCGGAGAGGTGACATTCAGCCTGGAATCGGGCTCCGACTATCTCAAGATCGATAACATGACCGGGGAGCTGAGCACCACGGAGCGGCGCATCGACCGCGAGAAGCTGCCGCAGTGCCAGATGATCTTCGACGAGAACGAGTGCTTCCTGGACTTCGAGGTGTCGGTCATCGGCCCCTCGCAGAGCTGGGTGGACCTCTTCGAGGGCCGGGTCATCATCCTGGACATCAACGACAACACCCCTACTTTCCCGTCCCCCGTCCTTACGCTCACCGTGGAGGAGAACCGGCCCGTGGGGACCCTCTACTTGCTCCCCACCGCCACCGACAGGGACTTCGGCCGCAACGGCATCGAGCGCTACGAGCTGCTGCAGGAGCCCGGCGGGGACGGCGGCCGGCGCGGCGGCGGCACGGGGAGCGCGGCCTCGGCCGCCTCCGAGAGCGCCCCCTACCCTGGCGGCAGCAAACGGCGGCAGGAGGGCGACGCGGCGGCCCGCAGCAGCGTCTTCGAGCTGCAGGTAGCCGACACCCTCGACGGGGAGAAGCAGCCGCAGCTGATCGTCAAGGGGGCCCTGGATCGGGAGCAGCGGGACTCCTACGAGCTCAGTCTCCGCGTGCGGGATGGCGGGGACCCGGCGCGGTCCTCACAGGCGATCCTGAGGGTGCTGATCACTGACGTGAACGACAACAGCCCCCGCTTCGAGAAGAGCATCTACGAAGCGGATCTGGCGGAGAACAGCAGCCCTGGGACCCCCATCCTGCAGCTGCGAGCCACCGACCTGGACGTGGGGGTGAACGGGCAGATCGAGTATGTCTTTGGGGCGGCCACTGAGTCGGTCAGGCGCCTGCTGCGCCTCGACGAGAACTCGGGATGGCTGAGCGTCTTGCACCGCATTGACCGAGAGGAGGTGAACCAGCTTCGCTTCACTGTCATGGCCCGGGATCGGGGCCAGCCCCCTAAGACGGACAAGGCCACGGTCGTGCTAAACATCCGTGACGAGAATGACAATGTGCCCACTATCGATATCCGGAAAATTGGGCGCATCCCGCTCCGGGATGGGGTGGCTAGCGTAGCTGAGGATGTGCTGGTGGATACCCCCATTGCCCTGGTGCAGGTATCAGACCGAGATCAAGGTGAAAACGGTGTGGTGACTTGCACTGTAGTGGGCGATGTGCCTTTCCAGCTCAAGCCAGCTAGCGAGGGTGAAGGGGAGCCGCAGAACAAGCGCAAATATTTCCTCCACACCTCGGCCCCTCTGGACTACGAGGCTGTTCGCGACTACAACGTGGTGATTGTGGCTGTGGACTCAGGCAGCCCTAGCTTGTCCAGCAACAACTCCTTGCTAGTGCGGGTTGGGGACACAAATGATAACCCTCCTGTGTTCAGCCAGGCTGTGCTGGAGGTCTCCTTCCCAGAGAATAATTTGCCTGGTGAGAGGGTGGCCACGGTGGTCGCTACAGATGCAGATAGTGGCAAGAATGCTGAGATCACCTACTCTCTGGAAGCTTCGCCCCTTTCCTCGGAGGCCCCAGGCAATATCTTCACCATTGACCCTGATTCCGGGGATGTGTTGGTGCAGGCGGTGCTGGACCGCGAGCAACGTGACACCTATGAGTTCCAGGTGACTGCCCGGGACAAAGGGGTGCCATCATTGCAGGGTTCCACCACAGTGGTGGTTCGGGTAGCAGATCGCAATGACAACGAACCACGCTTCATGCAGGATGTGTTCACTTTCTATGTGAAGGAGAACCTGCAGCCCAACAGTCCTGTGGGCATGGTGACTGTGATGGACTTTGACAAGGGCCACAATGCTGAACTCAGTCTCTTCATCCAGCCCAGTGATCATGATCAGGCAGCTGGTATCTTCTCCATCGAGAATGACACTGGAACCATTTTCTCCACTGTCTCTTTTGACCGCGAGCAGCAGACCAGCTACACTTTTAAGGTGAAGGCGGTGGACGGAGGTGAACCACCACGCTCAGCCACCGCTACTGTGTCCCTCTTTGTAATGGATGAGAATGACAACGCACCCACAGTCACCTTCCCCAGCAACAGCTCCTATACTGTGCTGCCACCCTCCAGCAACATGCGCACCGTGGTAGCCACAGTGGTTGCCACAGATGCCGACACCGGTCTCAACGCTGACCTCAACTACAGCATTGTTGGGGGTAACCCTTTCAAACTCTTCGAGATTGACCCGGCCAGTGGTGTGGTGTCACTGGTGGGCAAGCTGGCTCCCAAGCACTATGGCCTGCACCGCCTCGTGGTGCAGGTGAACGACAGCGGGCAGCCACCCCAGTCTACCACTGCCTTGCTTCATGTCTTTGTCAACGAGAGCCTGTCCAATGCCACAGTGGTGGAGAGCCAGGTGGCCCGCAGCCTCCACACACCCCTGGCTCAAGACATTGCTGGCGACCCTAGCTATGAGCTGAGCAAGCAGCGGCTTAGCATAGTCATCGGCGTGGTGGCTGGCATCATGACCGTCATCCTGCTCATCCTGGTGGTGGTTATGGCCCGGTACTGCCGCTCCAAGGGCAAACACGGCTACGAGGCTGGCAAGAAGGACCACGAGGATTTCTTTACCCCGCAGCAGCATGACAAGGCCAAGAAGCCCAAGAAGGACAAAAAAGGCAAGAAGGGCAAGCAGCCCCTCTACAGCAGCATCGTCACCGTGGAGGCCTCCAAGCCCAACGGGCAGCGCTATGACAGCGTCAACGAGAAGCTATCGGACAGCCCTGGCATGGGACGGTACCGTTCGGTCAACGGCGGCCCGGGCAGCCCCGACCTGGCCCGGCACTACAAGTCCAGCTCGCCGCTACCCACTGTCCAGCTGCACCCGCAGTCCCCCACAGCCGGCAAAAAGCACCAGGCCGTGCAGGACCTGCCCCCGGCCAACACCTTTGTGGGCGCCGGCGACAACATCTCCATCGGGTCGGACCACTGCTCCGAGTACAGCTGCCAGGCCAGCAGCAAGTACAGCAAGCAGGTAAGAGCGCTGCTCGCCGCGGGCCCGACACGCGCGCGCCCCCCGCCCCGCACACCGACACGGTCAGTGACCCTTTCAGCCCGGCGGCCGCCCCCCGCGGGCGAGACGCGGCACACAGGAAGGGCAATCGGAGATTATCATCGTTTTTAGAATTCCCTCCGCGTTTCGGAGCCGGCAGCCCACCAGCCCGTCCGTGCGGTCGCACCGACGGGGGCACCGGCGGGACCGCCCCGACGAGGCTGCCCCGGCAGCAGGGTGAGGGGTGGGCTGAGGACGCGGTCTCCAGCTCAGGCAGCGAGCTGCGAGGCAACCTGCGGTGCTCTTATCAGCCGGGAGCCCGCAGGCCAATCCTGGTTCTTGTCGGGGCGGGGAGCGGGTGTCAGGAGCCGCCATCCTGCAGCCTTCGCCCCCCCGGCCCTACCCGGCCCCGCCCTCGACTCGCAGTGAGCTCGTCCCCTGCCTTAGTGCTTCCCCAGTTTAGGAACACTGAGCTGTGGCTGGAAGTTTCACCTCGGTAGCTGGTGTGTTTCGGGGAGAGAGACGCTCCCTAAGGCTCTAGGTGCGGGTGGATTTGCAGCCGCCGCGCTGGAGCGTTAATGCCTGTAATTACCAGGTCTTTCATTAGGACCAAAAAGCTCGAATAATCTAGAAAGCCTGTCTGCGGTAATTTACACTATTCAGATTGCACTTATTGCAGCAGTTGCTCTGAAGACACATAACTGTTAGTGAGCTTAGAATCACACCCCAGTAGGTTTCCATTGCCGCCTCCTCTAGTACATCACATGAAATTCTTTCATTCAAGCTGAGAGGCCCTCATTTGTCAGCCCAGCTGCTGCAAAGATCTGCCTGTAGAGACTGTGAGTGCCATCAGAGCCTTTTAGAGTGAGGTGTGTCTTCAGGAGTAGCGCAAGTGGCAGGCTCAGATCTCGGCTGTGTTGGCGGAGATAGGCTCAGGGAAACTCCCACAGCCTAAAACTGGGGACGGTTAAGACTTCTTTGCAGTGCTTGAAGATAAAATAGGGATAGCACAGAGGAGAAACAAACTCCCAAATGAAAGCGTCTGTTTTATTTATTTTATAAGACACATATGTACACTGAACAGAGGTCACTTTTCTTTGGGGGAGTACTTTTTGGGTGATAGTAAAATAAGATACTTAATGCCTGGTGATTTGTGTTGCATCTTTCCATGGAAGATAATATTCTGAGTGCTTTCACTGCATGTTAGACAAGAATCTGGAGATAAATGAATGCTGATTCATATAGATATAGAGCAAAGTCTGGAAAAAGGGAAATTTGGATTAGTTTGACAAAAATGCTTTCTTTTCAACTTATTAACATGCAAATATGGCACACTATGACTTTTTATGCTTTGAGACGTCTGCTAGTCTGCTACAATTGAAGCTTTGCAATGTGTTGCCAGTATTTGCATTCTGCTCAGAAATACTAAAAATACTGCAAAAGAAAATTAATTGTATCAGCCACTCCAGATCCCCCTCCCAAAAGTGTGATTGATGTACTACCTGCCAGTGGTTTTGTATATGGTGTTTTACAAGAGATACAGTTCCATAGAATGTTTGACACAACACTTCCTGGGTGATACATTTCATTACCTCTCTCCAGGAAAGTACATTACAATTTCAGTTTGAAAAGTACTAAGAAAGTTCCTGAGCTTCCATCTACTAAGGCTTATTAAGCACATAGTAGATTATGCCCTTTTAGTGAACACTGAAATAACAAAGTAGCAGTGGGACATATGCTAATCAGCTGCTAGTTCTTTCCTGCTGCTGCAATTCATCTAAACATACGAATTATAAACTGTCATAGTGTAATTTATTTTCAGTGTATGAGAATAATTTGCATCCTAAAGTGTAGGAATGGTTAAGGATTACACCACACAAATGGCTATTTTGCTTGATGAAAAACTTATTTAAGATTATATTGCAGAACCACGTTTCAAATTATTTACCTTTTTTTCCAAGGGTCTTTTTTGATAAACAGTACACTTCTCAGTAGAAGGAAATGGCTTTATAGCACTTTTACAGTCAAACCAAAATTGTTCCATTATTTACCCTGTTTGTTACCCAAAAGAAAACCCAAACCCAACCAAACAACTCAGTTTCTCAGCGTAAATATTTTTTTCCTGTGGTAAATACCTGGTTTGTTATGAAGATAAGTTTATCAAGGTAGCTTATAGCCCAGATTCTAATGCATTGGCTTTTTACTTTTAAATATGTAGAATGCAATTGCACACTTGTAAAGCATGCACGTAAGTTAAGGAACGTGTCCAAGAAAACAGTAAAGGTAGTGCTAAATAACAGACTTCGTGGGAGAGAATATCAGCCACAGAACTTCTGCTGCCGCTTTCCTATGGGTATTTGCCAGCTTGTTGCTAAGTGACATTTATATAGTTTTTGTTCACGCTTTTGCATAATAGTGGGGACATTAAGGCTTATTTGCATAAACAATATGTAGACTTTTAACATCTTGAACACTGACAGTGCAGCATTTTACAGTTTATCAGGCAAAACACATGAGGATTTTTAACACCTCCACGTGGAACTCTGGTTCAGCCCTTTTTTTTAGAAAGAAATGCAGATAAAGTGTTCTGATGTGATATATTATCAGACTGTTTCATAGTTCAGCTATACACGTGAAATAGAACCAGTGACTTATTCACGTGACTGTGACAGGGAGACTAGTTGAAATCTCTAAAGCTGCCTTTACCCATTCAGTTCCCTTCTAAGGAGAAATAAGAAGTTTTATAAAGTTTTAGAGCAAATAAGTGGACATAGCAGGAGATATCTGCACTAAGTTACTGGAGATGAGAGCAATGCTAATTGCCATTAGTGTAATTAGAATTGATAACTGATACTTTTGTATACCTACAATACAGCAGGCAGGAAATAAAGTCTCTGCTTATGTGACTGGCTGATGTCTCCCATTGAATACAAGCTGTTTCCATTCTTATTGACACTTCCTTTTTAAGGTAATGCATATTTCTTATATGAAATCCCAGATGCGTCTGGGTATATACAGTACTGCATAGGAAAGCTTAAATCGAGAAAACTAAAAATAATTTGTAACTCCTTGTTGACTCGTGTTTAGTACAAAGTTTAAAATTAAACTAAATATAAAGCTTAAAACTAAATTCTGTATTCAGTAGACTTCTGATGTTTCACCATCATGTTTTTAGATCTTTCACAAGTCTGAGTCCTGTTTTTGTCTTACTTAATGTGCTATTACCCTGAAATATTCTTTTAGCTTCTCATGTGTCAGTTTTCTCTGATTTAGTCAAGCACTAATTTATCCACCTAATGGCAAACAAATGTTTAAATTACTTAATATTCCATAGGTTGTAATCACTTGCCAAAAAGCTGTAAAGTAAGGTTTTACTGAATGGGGTTGAGTTTTTCTGGATCACAGTCTAGTGTTTTTCTGGATCACACAATTTGAAACCTCCAGGTGCTGCACAGTGCCTGTGAGGGGCCTGGATACTTGTAACTTCCAGCAAAGATCGCCAAAGATAAGAAAAGTCGAGTGTTTAAGAGGAATCAGTTAGAAGCTTGGAGGGCTGCAACCTTAATCGTGATTCTAATAATAATATTATAAATATTTGTTTGTTTTATCATGATAGTTACAGATATATCTTTATAATATATGCTGTTTTCTCTACTTTGTTTCATAAAGCACAATAGTATCATACGAGTAGGTTTACTGTACCAAAACTTTTAACCATGAAAATGAGACTAGCAGATTAACAAACACTGTTTGAAGAAAGAGCCTTTAAAACCCTGTTTATACGTTTACTTTTTTTTGTGATCATATTCTCTTGTTTTCTTTTTTAGTTGCTGTGCTCAGTAAAACAATGGTTATTGACTACTTAAAGCACTGCATTTGTGGTGGTGGATTGTTAATTTAATTTAATTTAATTTAATTTATTTTTAAAAATATATTGGCCACCATGGGTAGAATTAGAAGAATCTTTAAAGAAGTTTTCTGAGCAGTGCTATTTCTTTGCTTCATATATTGGCTTCCTGGCCAACTCTATAATCCTTTCAGAATTATTACTCTTACCTTTTGTCATTGGAAATGTACTGTTTAGTGATGAAAGATAAGAGTAGGCTGACACAACAGTCAAAACTAGATGCAGTTCCTGTGATGTCTTATTTCTATTAAAGTGAAGTATGTAGAAATTATTTTTAAAAAAAAAATCAAAAACACTGTAGGCAGTTGATTTGTTTCATAGCATTTCAAACATTAATCAATGTTGCATTGTAGAAGTATTTTAACTAGTTGATTATCATGTATGTGAATTCTATCTTTAAACTAACTAAATAGATCAATTTCCTCATAAATATGCATATCTAACTAGCACCCTTAATAGAACCCTAAATTCATCCATTAAGGGGACAATGAGTTTAACCATACAGGAAAGCATCACCTTTTTTCTCAGACAGGAAGAGAAGCTTGTCTCAAAACCTCTTCTTTATAATCACAAAACAAGTCTCAAGAATATTTTTTTCACAACTTTCAGCTAAGCAAATGTCCTACAGTGTAATAATCATATAACAATGTTATAGAAGCTCTAAGTGCAATGTAGAGGGAAAAAAGGGAGCATTGTCATTAAGTATAAATATTTACATTGGAGACCTCTTTCATATAGTTAATTTCAATACTGTTTGATGTGACGTGATGTGTAGAGAAGTATATTTCAATTTTATGTTCTCAATTTGCATTACATTAAATTCTTTACAATTAGTTTTTAGAAGTGACCCACATTTGACCTTCAATAACAAGTTATGATGAAAGGGCAGCTAATCGAATGTGAAACAGATGGATTGTTGATTCTTCAATTATCTTTATTTAACACAAAGTGATCAGTACAGCCTTTATTTTTTCCCTCTTCAGTAAAATGATCTTGTATACTGAGCAAATGACTAAGTTACCACTGAATCATTCGGCACTCCCAGGAGATGCACAGAGCCAAAAGGGACAGGATCTGAGTAAAGGAGGATTCATGCTCTGAATAAGTAACGAACTGTACTATTATAGGCAAGGGGTAGCAAGGAACATCTTTAAAAGGATAGATTCTGATTTATCAACTCAGACAGCCCTCTGGCACTGTACATACAGATATGAAGCTGGGTTATAATCATGGTTAGCAGTTTGATTGTTGCAGTGTCAGTCCTTGTTCTGCAGCAGTGTATTTCTGAGCGTGTTCCTTCTTATTCTCTTTTTTTAAATTTCATGTTCAGTTGCCTTGTTTTCTAGTATTTTGGATATTTGCAAATTTGACCGTCAGCTGTGTTTCAGAGAAATACCTATTCTGTAACTTCAGGCACATTTTCCCATAAGGATTTTCTTCCAACAGACTTAGAAGGCTTATGTAGTTACTGATCTGCTGGGCTAGTTTGATAGTAACACTTATTGAATTGGTTTTGCATTAAAATAGAATAGAAAATCACCATACTTAAGAAGTAGTTAGCATTGTGCTTATATGTAAGTTAATTAAATCCTTCACAAGTACTGTGACTTCTTCACTGTATTTGCTGAACATTTTAGCATTTAATTACTAATCTTAACAGAACATATAATATTTATTTCCTTTGACTCTACATACAGGAAATATTGATACAGACGTATGAGCAATTTAGTACAGTATCTAGGAGGATGGTTTTCTAAGTGATTTTATCAAGTCTACCAACAGATAACTATAAACTCTTAAAGCTGTGAAACAATTTCCTTCTTTCAGTCTTAGTCTGCAAGTAATATATTCCATGTAGTTTATGTTCTACGTGTCTCCATTTTTTATTGCATTTTCAGGTGTTTTCTGTCTCATGTGCTCAGGCAAGGCTATTTTTGGTGGGTTTTTTCCCCTTAATTTATCTTTTCTAGAAGAGTAGATTTGTCTTCCATTTTTGGATTTTGGACTTTGCTAGCATATACTGTATGTTAGTTTTAATCAATAATGAATGCAACAACAAAAATAGAGGAACAGTTAATTTTCAGAATCAAAAGAAAATTGGTTTAATTATTATTTTTTTATATATATCTGCATTATTTCATTTTTAAAATCAAGATTGTAAAATAAAACTCCGACATATGGCTGTTTGTCAAGTTTATTGACTGTGCAGTATAGTAAAAACATGTTAGTAATGTGGACTTTGCAATTTAAGTTATTCTACTAACATACACTGCATAGCCCAGTATAGTATAAGCTGAACATTTAAAGTAATCTTATTAAAAGTATTTTGAATTATTTTACCGGGTATCACAATATGCAGTCCTATCTAGCCTTGTTAACTACCTATCCTACAAAATGTATGTTGCTAGATAAATAGTAAAAATGAAATTCACCTATATACTGTACCTTTTCATTTTTTTCTTACTTATATGAAATTAAACAGCTTGAAAATTTTAAACATTAATTAAACGTAAGTAAAAATAATTTGTGAATCTATGGTCTGAGTAAAACAGCAGAGGAGATAAAATTATATGTACTCTTTGGGTTTTGATTTCTATGAACAAATTGTCTGAGGAGAGGGCAGGAAATGTACATATTATGAAAAAACTAGGAATGACTTGCTGTCTTACATGCAGTTCATGCAAGAGAGACTTCCCAAGGTCACTTTTATTTTGCTGTTGTGGACAATAAAATATCGCACTAGTGCTGGAGTAACTAAGGTTCGTTGGGGCATGTAAATTGTGATTTACAACAATAGAAGACAACAGAACATTTACAACTTCTGAATTTCTTATTTTAGTGCATTTCATCTATAAATGTTTAGCTGAGATAAGGTTATGAACAGATGTCAAAATCTGAAAACATGATTATACTGAAGCACCAGTTAATCAAGTTCCCAAATGAAGTCAGTGACACACATTGGAGTTGTCCTATAGACTGTGCTCAATATCATTGGTTTACTTGTTATTGTGTGCCCATTTTCACTCATGAGAGTTGTAAAATTACAATTAAGAACAACTTTTGACTGTGTTAAAAAAATAGGGAGTAAGTTTGGTATATAAAATATATGAACAGTATGAAGGAACCACTTTATTCTTATGGTTTTGTGGAAGGAGAAGATGGGAAAAATTAGGAGTTAAAGTTTATAGAAGTTCAAAGAGAAATAATATTCTGGTCACATTTGAAACTGAAAGGAATGTAAAAATTATGTACTTTTTAATTGTTTATATCAATTAAATAATCCTTTAATTTAGGTAATACAGCTGGTTTTGTAGTCGTTTACTTGTAAAATGTTGCAACATAAACACAAAAGTATAGTTTAATTTTACTTGGAGTGGATCACAAGAGACATCATTATTAGAAGCTGAAGGAAAGCATTATGTTTGTTTTTTAAAACTTAATTCACCTTATTAACTGCTGACAAGAGTGAGTATATTTTTTAAGGACAAACACTTGTTCTGTCAGCTGAGATTTTATTACCAATTTTATGTTCTGAATCAAACAACCTAGTGACCAGGTTTCTAATCTCATGTATGAAAGAAATTCAAGTAGCATTCCAGGACTATTAGGTAGCAGTAAAATTAATGCTTATCAAATAATTTGATATAGGGTCTGTTATTATCTACACATAATACAGTCAAAATATAGATAATGAAAACACAGATTTTTAAGACTAGATAAACAAGGTAGGTCCCTGCTGATATGCTGAAAATCACTCACAGAATTTATGGTAGAACTAGAATACAAGAAAACTGATGCAATCTGCCAAAAATGCAGACAGAATTTTATCTTGTAGCGATGTCTGATTCAATTCCTTTATGGTACTGCATTGTAAGCAACAAAATATTTGTCCCTTGACAGGATAAAAATTTCTTCATTACATAGTCACATGAAGATTATGAAGAATCTTCCACAAACTCCCTGAAGTGTCTTTCTTGACTGGGGTTGTGGCCAGGATGCTATGGAAATATGTCTCTTTTGTGCTATGTTCTAAGCGTTTTCTTTGTGGTTGCCCTTCTCAGAGAGAAAGGGGAAGAGCTGGAACAATTTATTATGTCTATCCCAGTATAGATGTCAAAGACTTTTTAGTCCTGGAGCAGTGTAAAATATTAGAAGCAGCCCCTACTTCCTTGAGATACCAAATCCATATGTGGCAGGTTTGTTTAACACATTCTCAGAGACTTGTGGAAAGTATCCTTTATCAGGACAATACTTTTGCAAAGCTATAACTTGATGTAGAAGAGCATAACTGAGTTCACAGTTATGCTGAAAAATGAACTGAAGGAAGTCTGTCATTGTTTGGATGTAATTCAGATCTCTGGCCTAATGTCACTTCAGGTACCCTGAAGTTTCTGAGACATTTGCACAGAGCCTCACAGACAGGGTGTATGATGCAAGATCCAAGCGTCTTCTAGGACGCTCTTCTGTAAGTGCAGCTCAAGGCCAAGCAAAAAGGTAATCACCAAATCCTTTGTCTTAGTTAAATAAACAGCCATTAAAATAAAATTAGGAACTTGGTGAATGTGGCGCACTTTGTCAAAGTTAAAAATGATTTTTCATTAAGGACTGAGGCACATTTTTCAAATGTATTTGCCATACACATATTACAACACTTGTGCAGGTGTATGTTCACATATATACTGACATAAGATTAACAAGTTATTTTTGAATTGACACAAACTGTTTCTGTTTTCACAGAAACAATACTGACAGCAGTTATCTTAACTAGATTTCCATTCAACTTCAGACATCTTAGGCTCATATTTATCTCACATTAGGTGAAACTACAGGTAGTTTCACAAGTCAAATTTCACTAATATCAATTGCTGTAAGTTAAATCAGGTGATAGTCAGGGGCTGCTTTATATTAAACAAAAAAGTAAATTATCCTTGTAACCAGTTCTGGGCATGACATGGCTTTAATGAAATTTCAAAAAATACAATTTTATCATAAACACATTCTTACTCTAACTAATAGTACAGCAGCAGTGTATATGGCAAGCTACCTTGGTTCAGTTACCTGGTAGGTTACAGCGTTTACTTTTGAAGTTGTGTTACTCCTCGTAACATTATTCTCATAAGAATACTTACAAGAAAAACTTGGCCTGAAATTTCATATGTAATACAAAACTGTCTCTCAGTTGAAATCTGGCCATTTCCTCAGGCAAATCTGTTTAATTTATTCGAGAGTTCTTTTTTAAACATTATATTTAAGAAGAGAAAATATTTCAGTAGTTTGCAAGCTTTCTAAAGATGAAAGACAAGAATGGAAATACAAAAAAAAAAAAAGCAACAGCAAATTAAATTATTAGTTACTTCACCTGGCCCCAACATTTTCACAATGATATTTAAGTCTGTATTTTACCACCTTTACTCTTCACAAATGTTATGTCTGCTTAGTTCCAACATATATTCGGTCTCATTCTCCATCCTCCCTCCTTTTTTAAGTGAAGTTACATTGTCATAAAATTTGAGTGATGAAATGGTAAATTAGTTTCCTTATCTCCATCCATGTGCTCTAAATTGGTTATAATGACATGACGTGTGTCTTGTGTGATAGTGAGAGAGGATATCCATCATTCTGTTAAATCAGAAAACTGCTATTTTTAATAAGCATGTAATTATGTTCCAGTTGCAGCACAAATTTACAGAAGGACAGTAATTGATTTCTGTGAGAAAGATGTATTTGTTTCATTTTCAAGTGATGCGAGTTCTTTGCAGAAGGTACAATTGAACTGAAAACTAAAAACCTCTACTTAAAAAAAGTCACTACATATTCAGCCACTGATCCTCAGCCCAGACTTTGGGTAAGATCTGTCATGTAGATTAAGAAAATTCACTCAGGAGGCTCCTCTGCATACTGATGGTTTTATTCTGCTTCCTGCAACTTAAGGGCCTGAATCTATTACTTTATTTTAATGTGTTTTTTTGGTTTTTTTTCTGAATGCAAGTAATATTCAGCTGTTTCTGGAGCAGGTTTTAATTTGTATGAATAACAGTGGCAGCAATGGGTGTACTGTATGGAACTGTACACATTTTCATGGTACTTTCAGTTTCCTGGAAACTACAACATGTAGTCTGGGTTATGTATTTTATTGCTATATAGATATAAAATAGAATAGAATAACATCTGAAATACCTAACAACAGTGCAGATGAGAGTAGTAGTTTACAGGAATGACAGAGAACTACCACTGAGGTGCAGTAGGTGTTTTACCAGGGTATGGGTTTATGTAATGGGTGGATTCATTCAGTAGGTTCAGATTTTATGGTGGCAGCTCTCTTGATCATATATGAAACCAATAAAGTTTGGTACTGCACAGTAACTCATCCTATTTGAATTCTCCAAGTCCATATATGGAACTGTATGTTACTAAAAAACCTGCTGCTTGTGGTATTTTTATGTGATTTTCTAAATGAAATTTAAAAATGCATGGGATTTAGTTTAGAAGTGAGAGCAACTTATGCAACTGTTCACAGAATAGCACTGTCTTTGTTGTTTGTTTTGCAGAGACCACTAGACATTTATATATATTTCCTATCTTTTTTTTTTTTTGGTGCAGCCCTGGTTCTTTAAATATTTGTTTATGAAACACTGCTAGTATTCTAGATCTTTTGGGTTGTTCTTTGGTGCAGAGGAAAAGATAAGCAACAGCATGAAATTCCTCTGTGTAGAATAAATTAAGAAGATTTTGTTTTCATTATATTGTGAAAATTTTTATTGCTTCCATACCATTCAAGGAGACTTGAGGATGTTATATTCAGTTGACCTTTCAGACACTGCTGAACAAATAGAAAATTTATCTTTGAGTTTCTAATACTGAATGTAAGTGCACCTTTCTAGGAAACTTGAATGCTAAATTTCTGGGTTTTTTTCTTTACCACTTCTTAATTAAATGTATAAAGTGACTGAAGTCTTCAAATTATACTGTAACCTTCCTGGAGAATTAATGTTACAGAAATACGAAAGGACTGGCAAGGCATCATCCTATCAAATGTTTCTAAAAGGCTCTATGTATTTATAAGACTTCATGATCTAGTATTGATGCAAATTACTAAGGATAAAAGAAAATCCGTCTGTTATCAAAGAAAAAGAATAAATGAAATAAGTCCAAGGATTTGAAGGACTTAGCATTAAGAACTAAGAATTCATACTTTGTGATGGGTTTATAGTAATTGACAGTAGAAAAGACTTCTTTTTAGTATTCACAATGTGGGCTGTTTTTTTCATAATCGAAAGAAAATGACTTTGCTGTAAAAGCTTCTCATGTAATATATCCTGTTTCATTTCATAATTTTGTATTCTACCCTGAAATGTCTCAATTAAAATATGACATACACCATTTCATGTCACGTTGTGCATTACTAGTTTTGTTATTATTACCCTTACATTTAATCAAATTGTCTGTAGCTAAATAAATAGCATTTCATCAAGAGCTGCTGGTTTTCAATCAGCTAGGAAACAGATTACTGGCATGAGAACAGATCTCTGATCTGCAACTAATTGTGCACTGATAATAGTACTGCCCACAGGCGACTCTTACTTGCTGTCCTGATCTATGATAGATTTTCCTGTACGTTAATATTAAATCAGATGGAGACATTTTGTAATACCACTGCAGTTACTATCTTTAACTTTCCTTTTTAATTTGATGTATGTAGTGTTTGGAGATACTATCTCTGTGTTTCATTTCTGAAAAGAAATGAAGAAAAGAAAAAATCTCAAGAACAACATAATAGCCATGCTTTTTTTCTTTAGCTTCTCCTCTTAAACTGGTCAGTCCTGCAGGAGATAAAGTACTCTTAATATTTAAATGATATTTGCCTGTAAAATCACGTATTCTGCTGCTTGGCCTAGAAGGGAGATGAATGTGCCTGACAAATTGAAGCAGGAATTAGTTCTTCATTCTAGCTTGGTGGTGTGGAGGGTAGCTTTTTGAGTGCCTGTCCTAGACCATTCTCTCTGGATCAGTTGCAGATCATTTATTAACCACATCCTGTATATGCAGATTACTGCGTCAAGACATTATAAACATTCTTATGTTTTCAGTTTGAAGATGATGAGGATGACTACTAGAGTACATAGGAGAGCCTACATTGTACCAAGACTCTTATAATTTTAGGCTCTTCACAAATGCAGAACATTCTGTAAGAGCTGCTGTTGAACAAGAGATGCTTAGAGGGTAGAATAACTCAGACTGCAGTCAGTGTATTATAGCACTCTGAAGGAAAGCTGTCTTCTGCTATGTGTACATTGTTCTTGTGAAATGATTGCAACAGTTTGAAATCTGTTTTTTTCACCTTGCTAGTTAGGCAAACAGCTCTTCACTTTTTCACTAAAGCAAGTGGGAATTGTTCACTGTCACAAATAATAAATAACAAGAATACTCAATCTGCACAGCATGGGAGTGATAAAAACACATGCTTATGAGTGCTTGAGATTTCACAGCTATTAATTTTGAACTTTTGATTGCAGTTCTGTTTTACAAGAGTGGATACTGTTAGGGCAGCAGTACACTGTGACAGTGAAAGATTATGACAGCATGCACTTATCTTTATAAGCCTGATGAAATGCAGCATAAGAGATGGTCAGAAAATGCCTCTAAATGTGGTCAAAAATACATCTTTCCTTTACTGAAAATTCAACATTTTTTATTACTGCTAACAATTAGTAACAATGTCATAGTAACATTTATAAGTTTGAAAAGGTTTCTTTGTGCACCATGAAATTTACAGCTCTTGTCAACATTAGCGAATTTCTTCACACACACTGAGGAACACTATGAGATTATGTGCAGAATGCTGCTGTATATACAGCATGTATTAACATACAGAAATGTCCTTAACAAGAGGTCAACAAATACTATAGCATGTTTGGGATTAAAAAAAGTCAGAAGGACTCCTTAGTCTTTAAATAATGCTTTTTAACTTTTTTTAAAGACACCTTAGCATTTAAAATCTAAATTAGAAGTTTTGCCTAGAAGTATAGCCCTCAACTACTTCAACATAAATCAGAATGTAGTAGATCATGTATTCCATTTTGAGATTGCAGTATTCACAGTGGGGTAGGAATACTTCAAATCAGAAACTGTAGTTTTAGTTTATGGGTAGAAACAGGGATTTCAGGAGTAATTAGGCATCGTTCTGAAGCTGTGTACTGTGAGACAGCAGAACACAAAGAATCCAAATGCTCAATCTGTAGTGTTTATGTTAAAATTTCACAACCATAACAGAGAAAAGAAATCCTACGTTATACCGTAGAAAAAGTCCTGTATAAGCGAAGCAAATGAATAAGAACATGTCTAGAAATGTTAGTATCTCATTTCTATATCTTTACCATTCTGGGGAATAGATTTCCAGCCTTTCTAAAATCCTCGTTGAGCAGATGATTTTTGGCACATTCTCAGAATATTTTCAGAGCCAATATGAAGAAAACACATTGCTCTTTTTCCTATTCTTGAAATAATAGAGATTCACCTCCAGTTTTTAAAAGCATGTAAAGTGGACAGTTTTTTATTTACTTGGCAGGTGTTTCTGGTTGCAGTGAAGAGTTTATAGTTCATCATGATATTAAAAAGACTGAATTGCAGATCCAGGAGGCATATGCTGTCAATGAACGTCTAGCTCAATAGTTAGGCAGTTTGACTATGACTGCAGTAAGGTTCTGCTAGGTTGTAATGCATGCCCCATGTTTAAGTCACTGTGAGCTTGTAAGCTAGAGAAGGAGAAGGAACAGTCTCTCGAGAATAGGAAATTAAGCTTGTAGTAAGTACATCTTTCTGCCTACCGCATTTTTTTTTCAGTTGTGGCAAACTACAGGTGTTTGTCCTGTCTCCCAAAGGAAAGGCCTAACATTCAAACACGACATTTCTCATAGAAAAGGAGACCAGCTAGAGTTCTAACTTTTTTCTTCCTTTGTTTCTTTCTTTATCCTCTAGAAGTTCACTTGGAATTCAGAAAGAAGAATTATTTTTTTTAGTTTGTGCACAGTCTTTTTATTAAATAATTGGAAAAAAAATGTTTTGATAACTTCATTGAGCAAAACTGATGCTCTCTACCTTTCTCTTACTCTTAATCAAAAGTGTGCATTTAAGATCCTGTAGTGTATATATAAGAAAACTGCATCTCTATGCTTGTATCTGGAATGATTTTGAAAGGACTCTTACATGAAGCAGAGACTAGCTAGCTAATATGAAGAAATAAAGAAATAAAAGAAAGAGAACCTGTGATGGAAATAGTTGCTTCCATTTTTTTTTTCTCCACAATTTTCCTTTTATTTAAACAGAAAGACTGTGATGGAATAAATGAATCTACTTAACCTTAAAACAATCACTTTTGCGGTAGCTTTTTTTTTCTTTTTTTCCCTGAGGTGAACTGATTTCAGAGCCAAATACAGTTGATCCGTTAAATGTCTCTTTGGAGGGAGAACTTTTCTTGAAGAGGCAGCAGAACATGAATACCGATATACGTGGCGATTTTACTAACATATAAGTGTATTGGAGTCCTATAGAATCTGTATTCTAATACTGGTTACTGTGCTCTGAGTTTTTAGTCTTACTTTTCCAGTGGCAGTGTAATGGTTTTCATTTCAATCTCTGTTCTTCCCACCAAACAAATTTATTTTTCTCACACAGAAGGAGTCAGATACAACTCTACAATTAAGGGTCAAACATTAAGAAAACATAGAGACTGATGGTTATTTAAATTTTATTCTTTATTGTGGATTGCAGAAAGAATTGGAGATCCATAACTATGTTACTGTTAATTTCTTGTTGGTGATGTGTTGTAGATTTCTTTCTTAATAATTAACTTCTACCATAAAACCTTAAATATTTGAAGGTCTGAGCATATATGGTGAAAGGTAAGATGGTGAAGACAGGAAGGATCTTTGTTTACAGAATTTCCCCTGTCCCAAATAGCAGTGTGTGCCTGTCTGGCATTTTGGATGCTGTTTTCCCCAAAAGGCATATTTTCTCTGTTACAATATTGACAAAACTAAACCAACCAATCCCCCTAAAAATAACATTCCCCAAATCAAACTGATTTCTGTTTCCATGAACCAACATCCCAAATTACATTCAGAATCAGTCTGGCAAACACCTATGGCTGACCTATAGCATAAAGAATAAACAGAGGAAATATCAGTTTTATGACTAATCCTCTTTATTTCATGAAACCTTTGCTTTCCAATAGAGGCTTAAGTATCTCAAACACAAATGAAATAGTCCCCATCTTCTCTACCATAATTCAGGAGATAGAAAGCCTGATTTGTGAGGAGCTTATTCTATGGCTTTGTGTGTAATTAACAGTGAAAAGGGGGAAATAAGGGATTGCTATGCCTTTGCTAGTTATTTTTAAAGCATGCAATATAGTTACTCTTCAATGACCCAAGGTATGAATAGATTCATGGTTTGCAGAACAGCTTTAGAGGAGGCTAGGAGAATTTAAGGGTTTATCACACAGCCTTAAAGGTAGTTAAAAGAATTTTAAAGGAAGACATTTAGACTGGAAAATTCTGAGTAAACATTTACCTATCTTCTTGCCAGTTCATTATTAAATTATGTGTTGACATTTTGCAGGCATAGAAGGAAAAGAAAAGATACAGGCAAAGGAATAAAAACACACTGGTGACATATTTTTAGAGTTTAAGCAGAATGAATGATTATCATCTGAAGTATGGAGCAGAGGTAATAAAAATCATTGCAAACTACTATCCACAACACAGAGTATGCAGTAATACAATTTAGTTCATTACTTTACTGCATGATCTAGTACTATATGATGCAGTATTATTATACTTTGTCTGTGTCCTGGGCTTAAACTTCTTCTTGGACTAACTCTGAATGGGAGAAATTTCGTTATGACTTGAAAAGGAATCCTTCAGTATAATTCTAAAGTAATGAGATCACATCAAAGTAGGTTGCTTTTCTTTTTTCCAGAAATAAGTTTATTTTTTAATTTTTTGGGTGCATGTGGTATTGTTTTAATCCATGTCAGAAATAATCCATGTGAGAAATACAGGCCCTTGTTAGCAGTGTGCTATGAGTGTCTTTCAGCGTAGGGTTTCAGATCTGTATTATTCTAGACATGGTCTCAATATTATGCTTTTGGTTTCTTGTCTATAAGAAGTAGATAATAGCATTTTTTTGTTTCACAAGGATGTTACAAGTTTAGCCAGAAGTCAGTAATGGAAGTAGTGTTCCTACTGAGTGCAGAATTTTGTCCACACTCTGGATTCTAGACTGCAAGTCAGAGTCCAAGTGCTGTGATTCAGGTTTGCAGATCTGGTTGTGCTGTCATACATCCTGAGGGAAGTGCAAGCAAGTGCACATTGTAGGGTTACTATATTCAGCTTTGTGAAATGTTATGGTACTTTCTGTTTTACAGTTTAAGTTGACTCTGTTGAGATGATTTTTCTTAAAAGTGTTTATAGAGATGGCTTACAATGAGTTTATAGAGATGGTGTATTAAGTGTAATGGATTTTGGCACCTTAACAAAGTTTAAATTTGGTTCTCCTTTGAACATGGTGTCTGTTATTAAACTTCTTACATGTTTTTATTCTGTGTACTATATGAGAATTTAATTTCTATTCCCTGTTTTATATTGATAGAAGGATAATAGGTATCTACATTTATCCGAATATGCCCATTCTCAATCTTTAGTTCATTATTAAAAAATAGTAAATGTTTCAGCCTAATATTAGAGCACAGTGGTCTTATTTAATACTATTAAAATAAGCTTAAATTCATGCACACTGATTGTGCAGGGACAAAGTGTTAAAAAATTCCCTGTACTAGATTGACTCTGTTCCCTGAAAAGATTTAATTAGCTGAGGAAGAATAATGCTTTACTCATTTATATGAATGTGTTTTAATCAACAGAACTGTTGCTAGATCCCTATATGTACATTAGGTTGAGTTCTCAAGGTAAAAATGAGGCACACATGCAAATTTTAATAAAGAACTATATTTTTTGAAGTTTGCTACTTGAAGGTGTAGTTTAGCCTTAGGCCAATTCATTGCACCTGAGCTTGCTTGTCACAAGTTGCTCCATCTGGGACCACTTAAAAGAAGAGGGATAGGTAACTTAAGCAGTCAATCTATTCCATCCATTCTAGGTATGTACTGTTCTCTGGACCTCTTTCTCCATTGATCATAGAAGAAGAATAGCTTAGGTAGCTTCTAAGTCACTGAAACTGTATGAGATTCAAGCTGTACTGTGATATTTCAGAAATGGACATCAGTCATGATTTGACTGGAGGCATGTTACATTTTATCTGTACAAATGACTGTGCAGACCTGTTATTAAAAAAAATTAAGGTTTTTCTGTATTTTTTTACTCTTAGCACATGGGCAAGTATATTTAGTAGTGGCAGCATATGGTGGGAACACCTGGAACAGGTCTGCTGGAGAAGTGCAGCTGTAGTTCTTTCTGTCCTCTCACCTGTTGGCTGCATATGCTTTCTGGAAATGTTGGAAATGATTGGGGGTAGGGAAAATAAGCAAAATGCAGGTGCTTTATAGATATTCTCTCCAGATATCAGGTTCTATCATTATTTCTAAAAATGGTAATTAGCTCTTTACCATAGTTATTTTAAGCGAAAAGCGACAATGATGGAAGTGATAGCAGTGATCTGATGCTGTCCTGATACAAAAGGCTGCGAGATCATTATTGAGATTTATGCAGATTTTATTTTCACTTGTAAAGAATTTGCAGTAAATTTTGATGCTTTGCTTTGTCCTTTTGCCCGTAACAACCTTTATAATAAGTAAAGAAAATTTAATTAAAAAAACCCCACCCTACTTGTAGTATTTATTATGTCATAAATATCAGTGACGGATTTTACTGTTTCTATGTGCAAGCCTAGAAGATGAGAAATATACAAACTGACATGCTAAAAAGCATTTATAGGCTTCCTAATAACTAGGATAACATACAGAAGCCACAACTTTTTAAACTATTTTTTATGTTTTGTCCTCTACTTGGGATTTATCAACCAAATATGGCTTGAAGTCTTATAGCCAAGTAAAAAATGCCAGGTAGATTAATTTTATGTCATGATATACACATTGAAGTTGTATATAAATGTGCCAAAGACAGGAGTTTTGTGGGTTTTTTAATGATTATAGGAACATCTGATTTTAATAATGAAGTGTTTCTTCTTTACTCATAATTTCTGAAGTGCTGAAGATTATGAAAGAGGTTTGATAAACTGATTTGCCAGTTTAACCTCTACAGGAAGAAAAAGGCAAACAAAAATAAGATAGAAATATAAGCAATGCTTGTAGTCAAAAAGTTAATAATAATAACAACAAAAGTGAAATTGTAAGTTTTTTTTAAAGAATTTTGAAGGAATCAGATTCCTGTTAATACGACTAACCCTCTTTATTTTCAAACTATTTAGTGAGAACTGCCTATTTGATAAAAATACACTACCCTGGCTTTGTGATAACACGTTACAGCATTTTGTTTTAATTTCTGCAGTGTTCCTTTTGTTATGAGTTTATAAAAATTGTTTCTGTCAGTGATCTTTCTCTGCCCTTAAAATATGTTTGGGTGTTTTTTGTAGAAATACAAAATAAAGTAAAAGCAGGAATACAGTTGTTTTCATATACAAAATTGTCATTTTGAAAATAGAACAATAGCATTCTGAATGTCAGATTAATATAGTCCCAAAATCTGCATCTGTACATTCAAAATCATGTCCTGTTCCCTCTTTGCTGAGCAACTATGCACAGTTTTGAAAATATCACAGGGTAAATTCTACTGAGAAAATGACAAGCATACAGGTTTTTGTTTTTTTTCCCTAGAGGGAAAAGAACCCAACCCAAAACTTGGAAATATTTGAACACAGTAATATAGCGTCTGTCTGAACAGGGAGATTGAGGTGCATCAGGAATTTTAACAGAAATGGTCAAGAGGAGTCCATCTGACTAATGCTTCTTCTTATGTCCTTGATAAATGTCTACCTAGCTGCAGATGAGAGCTGTATTGGGAATAGGTCCTTGTGAAAAAGTAAAATAACTGTGGCAGAGAGGTCCTTACAGACTCTCAGAATAGTCATTATAAGGGGCACTAACTCAGTACCATGAGTTATATGGCAGATTCTGTAACTGTTTTATTTCAAACATGAGTTGTATAGAAGACCAGGATGTGGTTATTACGATTGATGATACGTGATTTAGAGAATGTATGGTTACTGTCCATGCCCAAACAACATAATATATGGGTTGTCTGGACTTTGAATAATCAATTTGAACTTTATTAATCTTTTTATTCCTTCAAAACTTGGTGTCTCTAGATATTTCTCACACATAAATGGTTATATTACATAAATAAACCTCCTCTTACTGGTCAGCTTCCAAAAACTTTTTAGATATAGTCTATGAATTTCTAAGGGTCTATAAATCCCAGACTGATAAAAAAAAGATTTTTATAAACTGTGCAACTTGTTCCTGTGACTGGTTTCTGTAACATTACAGGATGTTAATGTCAATCACTGCAAAAATTTGTAAGGCCACATTTTGATTCCTGTTCTCGTAGATTTGTCATCCATAGAGCTATAAAACAGGCAAAGAGCCAGACTGAGCATATAGTTAGAAATGTCATCATTCTTATGTTATTAGTCCTTGGTTTAGTGGATTTGGAGAAGATACGGAAGATTTAGTTGTTCCTGTCTCCAAGCTATTGCTTTAATGCAGGCTTGACTTCTGTTCTAGAAAAAGAACATTTGGGGAGCAGTGCATTGCTGAAATATAGCTGTTTCTGCCATGCAGATCGAGGAGGGCTGGACTGTAAAGAGGAGACCATGATGACCATCAAAATGTTTTAAAAGAGGTATTTTCTATCCCTGTCTCTGATCTTGAGCAGAACATATTTAAAAAAAAACCCCAAACCCACTTATCAGTGGTTTAGTGTTTCTATCTTCCATTTATAAAAGCAAAGAAACAAAATTTCACATGTGAAACATACAGAAACAAATAAAAAGCATGGTCCTGCATAAACTGATGATTTTTACATGATTTGAGGTTTAATATTTTTATGTGCTGTTTATCCTCAGACTTACTGTTAGATCAATAGAGTTGTTATTTTCAATACCTAAAAGGCCAGTTTTCTTAGTAATTAATGCGTTCTCCAATACTAATTGAAAAGTGCTTCTTGCTTGCCACCTTTGATATAGTTTGGTTAATTTTGTTTACTCTAAAGAAGTAATTACTACTCTGCAATATTGATTTTTTTGCATAAGAATTTAAATAGTTGTAATATTGAATATATTTATGAGTAAGTATTTAATTATATTTATCACTTATTATAGCAACTTAATTACATTAAACAGAAAAAAATAAGGTATTTTTTTAAAAGTTACTATTTTTTTTTATTACCTAACATGTTTAGGAACTTCTGATACTTAGCTCTTTCACATGCATATAAACTGCTCTGTGTTTATTTTACTATAACATTTCAATTTAAGTATTAGATACTTTAGGAAAAAAGTCATGTCTGCATACACTAGCAGTGTATTATTTTATCTTTTCATAACTTAATATACTATTTTTAACCTCTAAAGCTTAATTTTTTCTTAGATGGCATTCATGCAAAATTTGTTATTTTGAAGAAGAGTACTTAAATGATATAGACTCTGGAGTTAAACGGTTGTGGAATAAGAGGAGGCCTGAAAAATATTTCAGCATAGATGAAGTGGGAGCAGGCAGGGTTTGTAGAATAAGTGTTTCTGCAATTGTAGTTAACATCATTGATACAATAATACTTCATAATACTGAATATTCAGAATTATACAATGAATAGTACTATCTGTTACATTTCCATTTGGTTTTCTGAAGAAACTTTAAAATGTGTGTCTATGTAAATTTGTGTGGTAAGGCAGACCCTGTTCTAAACGAGAGACATTGTTACTTGATCACCAGACATGATATGTTTATACTACTCCTTGTTTTGTTTTGTTTTGTGGCTTTTGTTTTGTTTTAAGACTCATAGCCTGCTGTAGTTCAGAGCTACAAACTTTACTCTGCAGTATATGCACTGGTTGATGACTATTGTGTTTCATTGCTTTCTATTGGCACAGTCTCAGTGCAATATATTAAAATAATTTGTCACATTTTTAACAGCTACTGAAAAGTGATTTTCTTTGATGTTTCTGTGATGATTTAAAATTTTTGGATGTAAAAATCCTTACTGTCCTACATAAGGAAGGATTCTGGCAAGTCACATATCTGTGTAACTGTTCCACTCACCCTCTGTGAAAGTGATAAAGGACTTTAGTACCTTATGTAAGCATCTGTCTGCTGGCTTTCGGAAGTGATTGAAATTCCCTGTGATATACTTGGGACTATCCCATTCTTCTCCAATAATCCCAGCAGGCAAAGTCCAGTAGAAGAGAACAGCTAATACAGTATCAGTGATAAGGAGTTACAAATGTCAGCATAGTTTCCTTTTAAGTTATTGGATTCTCAGAGGATGCCAGTGAAGTTAGTGTATTACTCATTGCAGTTTCAGCATTTATCATCTGATGAGGCTTGCTTGAGGATAATCTGCATTATACATTCTGTGTAGTGTGTAGTAGTGCAACATCAGTGTAGAATTTTATTTTGATACTGTCTTGATAGATGAAAATTAGAGGCTTTTGCTTTGTTTTGAAATAACCTCTAAGCCAGTGATATCTGCAGTTCGTTTCTGTTCCATTTAAAATTTGACCTTTGCTGAGGTTTTGACCTTTTTCTGTTTGTGCATATGAACTGCCAAGTTAGCATAGTATTTTACAAAAAAAAGACAGGTTACATTTTTTACACAAATATGTGTGAACATTTATAAAATACAAAGATGTATTTTTTGCTCTTATCTCCAGGTACTAGGCAGATAGCTAACACAACTACAGCTGTTGCAGAGTTTTGGCAACCATGTCCCAGGATGATTTTTTTGTTTTGTTTTGTTCTTTTTACATTTTTGTGCAAAAATTGCTTTAATTAGCATAATTTAAGTCACAGGATTATACTCGTTCTTTGTAAGACCAGGACCATTTTTACTGCACCCTCCAGAACAGGAGGGTTGGATACAAACTGCCTATTGGGGATGGTTCCTGGCCTGTGGTAGCTGTTGAACTGTGGCTAAGCACCCTTGAGGACTGAATACTGGTTGCTATCAACCAAAACTATGCTGAAGGTCATGCTGATAATTTAGTGCTATGGATATTCACTTGTCAGAAACTGGGCATGTACCATGGTCCTGCATAGTTTACTGCTAAAGATAGTGCTTCACCATCTACTCACAAAACTTTTAGTATGTTCCAGTAATGGACTTAGGGGCTTTTTTTTTTTTTTAAAGAAAAAAGACTTTTTGTGCCACAGCTATTTGCCATGATATTAATGTATGTACATATTTCCATATGCAAAATATAGATTTGTGTGATGACTGAATGTGGATATACTTAAAAGATCAAACAGACTTTTAAATGATTTTGCATTCACAAAGATATTCTTTTTTATTGCATGCACTTAGAAAAAGGAGTCATAAATATCAGGCTTGTGAGTATATGGAAACTACTACTTGTAAACACATTGTTTATGTTTTCAGATCTCAGCTAAAAAAAGTAAAATGAGGAACGAAAAGGCAAAGAACAGTAATACCTATAATATTATTTGGTAGGTATGTTTTTTTAAACTAGATTTAATTTGGTTTTCCAACTCTCTAAAAGCTTTAAAAATGTGGGTTTTTTAAATGTGTAATATCTTTCTAATATAAATATCAACATTTCTGGTCTGCTTACGGTGCTTTACAGAATCATTTTTTTTTCTCTTTCCAAATTATGACTATTAAGCAAAATCTCATGGGAAGAATAATGCCCACAGCATTTCCTGCTTACCACTTTGAACAGCTTTTTTGTAGGAATATTACCAATGGAACTGTGAACTTAAATTCTCGTTTCAGCTTAGGTATAAAAAGCACACTAGAAAAATGATCCTAAATTTACATTTATATAACTGAAAGTAGAATATGTCCCGTGATACTTTTACCACATATCCCTGCAAACTTGCAAATGAAATATTCGCTCAATTAACACTAAAACTGAGATCCCTACTGTTGAGTAGGAACTAAAATTCCTGTTATTTGAAAAAGTTAACTCAGGATGGCAATGGGTACCACAAATTGCCAAGAGCTGCCCCTGAATAGAGTGTAACCAATTATCAGCAGACATTGGTGGTATTAAGTGAACCTCATGAAATTCTGACGATATAAGGTTCTGACAATATAAAGCTTAACAGGTTCTTGTTCACTTCTTGAGGCAAGATTGGAACTTCCCATTGCAGTAAGCCAATAAAAATGCATTAAGGTTAACAGTAGGAGCTCTGGAAAAGATTTGTTAACCTCTTCATTCTGGGGATCCTTGTTAAAAAGTGCTATTACAATATGAAAACACTGAAATAGCTGATACTAATGGAAAAATATAGTACGACTGCTAACATTACAGTTCAATGCATGCTCATATCAATAAAAAATGAAGTACTGAATTGCTTTAAGTGCAAAAAAAGCACCTAAATATCATTCTTTCATACTCAGATAATTCCCAGATGGCTAGAGGGATAGTATTCAAATTAGGAAAAAAAAAGAATCTGGTCAAATATGAGTATCTTCAAGCACCTAAAAGAAATTGAGAAATATGATAAATAGCTGCTAAGAATAAAAGTGCTATTTCAACCTTAACACATACAAAAACTCACAGAAGAAATATGCTAAATGTGGATTATTCTAGTGACATAATTCAGTTCAGTGAGAGAACTCTGGCATGCCATTCCAAAGCCAGCATTGCTCAAATTTAGATTGTTTTCAATCAATTTTTATTATCCACTTAAGTCCTTAGGATTCATCAAAACAGCTGGTAATGCTTGGGAAAAATATATCAGGTGTGCGTGAGCTACTAGGCTTTAACATGGTTCATTAGAATATGTCCTGAAATCCCTTTTGCTTCATACAGAACCGGCTGTTTTACGCTCACGAGTCATCCACCAAATAACTAGGAAGATATATATCACATGTATCACATGGTAACTCACAAGTGTATCACTTCTTTTTTTTTTTTTTTCTTTGGACTAATATGTTTTGATTTATTTCAAATTGTTTGGAATTTGAGAGTTTTTATATTTGCAAGAGTTATGAATTGAAGGTTCTAAAATATAAGTTTTTAACAGGAATAATATTCTCACACAATGTAAGAATTGTTAGTTTGAAAAAAACCTCAACATTTTGGCAAACTCAGGGTATATTTTTGTCTGTAAATATTATCACATAATAATACTGTCCTGGGAATTATATAATATTTAAAAAGATTGATTGTAGCAAGTTTTATACACTGGTATATTTCAACAATACTAGTGTTCTTATGAGGTTTTCAGCTTTAATATTCCTTTTTCTTTGTTATAGTAAATTGCTTTAGCCATTATTTCATGTTAATCCCATTCAAAAGCTAAGCACTCACACAGCTGAGTGCTCATTCCTCTCTCCCATAGAGGGGGGAAAATAGAAGGAATGTAAGAAGACTTGCAGATTGAGATAAATGCAGTTTTATGGGTGAAACAAAACTCCGTACACAAGCAGAGTGAAATAAGGTATTCATTCACTACTCCCCATTGACAGCAAGTGTTTAGAAGCTTGCTCAGAAGCAGGTTATCATTACATATATTGTTAACTTGGGAAGACAAATACCGTAACTCTTAACATCCCCTATTGCTCATCATTTCCCTGAGTTTCTATTGCTGAACGTGGCATCATATGGTATGGGATATTCCTATGGTCAATTTGGTCAGCTCACCTGGCTGTGTCTCCTCTAAAACATGATCTGTGGAGTGAGGGAACCCCCCAAGAGGGAGCTAGGAGCAGGCTGGCTCATAACTCTTCTTGCTAAATGAAAATAAAGCTATTCTAGTTTTAGGTAGTGGCATTGGAAGGAACTGATGGACCAAGTCTTATTACATGGCTCCATGGCTGGCGTCACCATAACAACTTTGGGTTTTTGGACAATGGGAAGGCTTACATGGCACTGGGCTTACAGGCATCAAATTGGAACCACCTTTCTCAAGGGGGAAGGAGGATCTTTGCCTAGGAGC
Organism: Piaya cayana; assembly: GCA_013389865.1. Lineage (NCBI taxonomy): Eukaryota > Metazoa > Chordata > Aves > Cuculiformes > Coccyzidae > Piaya > Piaya cayana. The sequence continues at coordinate 50,507 of WAAB01019710.1, forward strand.
TTGCAGGGCTCATTGACAGGGCTTTAAACTAGATGTGAAGGGGGAGGAGGCTTGCATATGACAAGCTGTGGGAGGACACACTGTAGTTAGAGGGACAGGGTGCTAGTATAGACCTTCCACCTGTTGCCCTGGGGTGCGCTGAGGATGCTGCAACACAGCTGAAATCTCACAGAGATGAGCTGGGGGCTCCTAAGATAGTGGGTGCCAGCAAGGAAACTTCGGCAGAACACCTTAGGGGAAATTACGGGTGTTCCACTAAGAAAGTGGTGTGGCCAACAACCCAGCTGAAGTGCCTCTACACAAATACATATAGCTTGGGCAACAAACAGGAGGATCTGGAGGCTGCTACACTGCTAGGAAGCTATGATATCATTGCCATTACTGAAACTTGGTGGGATGAATCCCATGACTGGAGTGTGGCTGTTCAGAAGGGGCAGATGGGGAAGGAGGGATGGAGGTGTTACCCTCTGTATCAGGAAATGTGTAAAGAGCTGTCTTTGAAGAGTAGCCATGAACAGGTTGAAAGCTTGTTGGTTAGAATAAAAGATCAAGGCAGCAAAAGAAACTTTGTGCTTGATGTCTACTAGAGGCCTCCTGATCAAGGAGATCTGCTGATGAAGCCTTCCTCCTCCAGCTACACGAGGCTTCATGCTCACAAGCTCTCATCCTACTGAGGGATTTCAACCATCCTGACGTATGGTAGAAAAGCAGCATGGCAAGCTGTAGGCAGTCCAGGAGACTCCTAGAGTACCTTGAAGATAACATCTTAACCCAGGTAATAGAAAGCCCTATCTGAGGGGATGCAGTACTGGACCTGAGGATCATAAATGCAAGTGAGCTGATCAGTGACATCAAGACTGGAGATAGCCAGGGCTGCATTGATCACCTACTGGTGGAATTCAAGGTCCTGAGGCATATGGAACAGGTAAGAAGTATAGTCAAGACCCTAAATTTCAGGAAAGCAAAATTCCAGCTCTTCAAGGAGTTAGTCAATAGGTCCCCTGGGTTATGGTCCTCAGGGATGAGGGAACAAAACAGAGCTGGCAGATATTTAAGGATGATGCTTACCATTGAATCATAGAATCATAGAATAACCAGGATGGAAGAGACTCACTGGATCATGGAGTCCAACCATTCCTATCAAACATTAAACCATGCCCCTCAGCACCTCATCCACTCATGCCCTAAACACCTCCAGTGAAGGTGAATCTACCCCTCCCTGGGCAGCCTGTTCCAATGCCCAATGACTCTTTCTGTAAAATTTTTTTTCCTAATGTCCAGCACTCAGTCCCCATATGCAAGAAATCTGGCAGGGAAGGGAAGAGACCAGGGTGACTGAGTCTAGACCTGCTGGTCAAACTAAAGAGCAAGAGGCAACTGCACAGGCAATGCAAGCAAGGACAGGTAGTCTGGGAAGAGTATAGGGATGCTGCCCGATTCTCTAGGGATGGGATCAGGAAGGTCAGCTGAAGCTGAGCTTGGCAAAGGAAATGAAGACTAACAAGAAGCAGGGAGGTTGGAACTAGATGATCATTAAGGTCCCTTCCAACCCAAATTGTTCTATGATTCTATGATTCTTTGATTTTATGAGTCTCTGTTACCTCCAGCCTACTTGCTGACGTAGCGGGGAAAAAAGGAAAGCCTTTATGCTGTGCAAGCTCTGCTCAGCAATAGCCAGAAGATTGGTGTGTTATCAACACTATTTTAGTCGCAAACCTTAAACATTGCACCATATGGGCTGCTGTAGAGAAAATTAACTCCATCCCAGCCCGATACCATACAGCAGACTTATTAGTTAATTATATTATGAAATATTTTTAAGGCTGTTTTCTACAAGTTAGGCGAGCTACCATTTCCTCCATTTCCTATCTTTTTTTTCACCTTAAGTTACTAAGTCCTAATAAGAAGTTCATCATCATGTTATTCCAAGCAGTAACAAATTCACTATTTTGCCGTGTGTCATGAGGCAGCACAGAGTATTAGATAGAACTGGTGAATTTTGTCACAGAACCTTAATTAGACTGAATAGCAAAGGCATTTGAACTCTCAACACTGACCTGAGAGTCAGCTTGATCAACAGTTGTTTAGAAGTTCACATGAACTCAGGAAAAATTATTTGTAACTGCATACACCTACTGTCATGACCCAGCCTGGACAGTCCAGGGGTTCCTTGGGTAATAACCTGGATATCCCCATAAAATGTATGGGTTCAATACCTACTAGGCTATATGAAGGCAAAATGATGCCAAACGGTTGGTCCAGGAAAGGAATTGATTTGTATAGGCATCCTTAGAGATAAGATTGGCATTGGCTTGCAAAATACATGTTAAGGACAAAGAAAGGAAGAAATAAAAGGAAGAAAGGGGGAGAGAGAGAGATAAGTGCAGTGATACCACAGGGGCTCCGGTCCTCTTATCTCTCCCAGGATGATGGGTGTGCTGCTGCAAATGGTCCCTCTTCCAGAGTATGATTTTTGGGTTTTTTGGTGGGCCTGTGCAGTGCTTCTAGGAAATTCCTGGAATTGAGTTTGTAGGAAATTTGGGGAACTCTGGGATCTGAGGTGAATCCAAGGTATCGTTCTGCCCCTGCTCTTCCCACAGTCTGAACTGAAGCATGACCTCTCTGGGCAGCAAGCACAGCTGGACTGCTTGTGAGGGTGACATAAGGTGGATGGGCACTGCTTCTGCTGCAGTCAAAACCAAGTAGTTTAAGGCAGGAAAACAGATGTCTTATACCTCCTCATAGCAGATAAGAGATCTATCAAACCTCTTTTTATTTGGATTAACTTGAGATGTATTTTTTTTTCTGATTAATTCAGTGCTAGTAGTGGCTACAATATGCTGAATAACATTTCTAAATAGTTATTTCTCAAATTACATCCAATGTCAAACTTTGATAGACTCTTTTATAACCGAATTCCTGAAGCTTCTGTATAATCTGCAGTCAGAGAGATATGTTGCAAACATACAGAATTATGATAACACAGAGTAAAAAGCAGAGAGTAGTTTCATCTTTACCTCTCTCTGGTGTGCACAGAAAGAAGTTCTTCATTGTCTTTAAAACACACTGCAGAACATTATTAGTCCTTTCATAGTTTTGAATAAGCTAGAATCAACAAAGGTAATTTATGTTTTGTGGACTTCTCATTGTTGTCCTCTGAATTCTTTCTGCTTTATCAGTGTATGTGGCACCATATGATGAGACACTCAGGCAAGTTCTGGCACCTGAACTATGCTTATTATTGTAACTGAAGCCTTATCAATTCCGAGTGTAAATTTATTTTCTCAGTGTCCTTGTACCAACATTTTTTTTCCAGCATTCCTGGTGTTTGACTCCTTTACTATACATCTTGGGTCATTTTTAATTGTCATTCTGCTGAGTTTTGCTCCATTCTAATGATTCTTTTCTGTAAGGCAGCATATAAAGTTTGTTTGTTTGTTTTCTTAGTTGAACTTGGGGTTTTTTTTCAGTGCTGCATTTTGCAGTTTTTACTACTGAAGTTTATTGTGTAGATTTCTCAAGGTCATTTGAATTCAAATCTTGTTTCTTCAGGTGCTCATAGCTTTTCCTTTTGTTTGGTCAGGCACAGTTTCCACAAGTGTGTTCCATTGTTCACGACTAATGAAATATTGAGTCAAGCCCAAGAAATCTTCCCATGGCATCTCATTTGTAGTTCTGCCTTTGCATGCCAGCAACCTGTTGATAACTACCAAGTGACATTTTTTTTCAGCTAGCTGAACATCAACAGCATGGTCAGGCAACGTCTAGCCTATACCCCCTTCCAAACACTTAAGATTCTTTCAATTCTTGTTTTAGTTCAGATAGTTTTGAATGTAATAAACCTAGTTACAACTAATGACCATTAACTGGAACAAATAAAGCTAGTGCAACTCCTAGAAAAACAAACCTAAAACACCTCCTAGAAACAAATGATAGAGTTTTGTATTTTTGTATTTTCATTTCTAGTGAAGCAAAATTTAAATATTAATTGAAAAATTTGTGTGTATTAGAGTTAAGGAAGTATGGTTTAAAAACACAATAAATATTTACCAGGTGCAGAAAGAATTATTAGATACTGAAGGCATTGATTATATTGTAGCCATAGTCTATACAGGGATTTATCAAATAGTAATTTGATTTAGATAGTAATAGCAGCATGGAGAGACCTCATTACTCTCTGTAACTACCTGAGAGGAGGTTATAGAGAGGGGGGTAATGGCCTCTTATCCCAAGTGACAGGGGACAGAACAAGAGGGAATGGCCTCAAGCTCTGCCAGGGGAGATTTAGGCAGGACATTAGGAAAAAATTTTACACAGAAAGGGTCATTGGGCATTGGAACAGGCTGCCCAGGGAGGTGGTTGATTCACCTTCCCTGGAGGTGTTTAAGGCATGGGTGGATGAGGTGCTAAGGGTCATGGTTTAGTGTTTGATAGGAATGGTTGGACTCGATGATCCGGTGAGTCTCTACCAACCTGTTTGTTCTATGATTCTATGGAATTTAGAATAAACTGCAAACCACCCCTCTCCCTCTGAGTTCTGTGTTGCTGTAGTTGCACATAACCAACACACCCTCTTAATCAGTTAACACTAGTTCCATTGCCTAGATGATCCAGCTGCATCAGGCTCTGCAGCATTAGCCTACCTGTAAATCAGAGTGAACCACTGAACTTGTGCCAAGTTTGCTAGTGGCAGAGACACTGGCCAGATCCTCCAGACCAAAATATGTTCTACTGCTATATAGTCTGTTTTTTTCTCTCCATTTTCAGTTCAGGCATACCTTTTCATGCTGCTGCAAAATTTTTTTTTACTTTTGGTATGAGTTAATTTGAGTACTTCTGACTTTTGAAATATTGACTCTGTAGACGATAGCTGATAGTGTGTTTGTGTATCAGCTAATTATTGCTAGTTCCATCTGTTTCATTGCTCTTCCTAAAGCCAGGGAAGGAGGAGTAGAGTAAGTCAGCTGTAGCAATTCTAGTTTATTCTTTGTGTGGAGGTAAGCACATCACTGCTTACCACAGTTAATGCAAGGCTTTTTGACATGGCGTAGCCATGAAGAGTGGATTATACCTATGAGCTTTCTCAGTCTGTTGTAGTTTCTGGAGAAGAAATAATATTTAATTTATTACTTTTCCTCTCCCACTCTTGAAAACCTTTTGGTTCCTTTTAGGGAGAAATCTTAATGAATATACTAATTCTTCAGGTATTTTGCTGACTGAGAAAAGGGGAAGAAGAAGGAGGTTTTTTATTATGTTTCCATGCAATTTTTGCTTGATCCTTTATTCTCTTGCCAAACTTTGTTATTCTTTACAGCTCTTTCAAGCAGGAAATAGCAGCAGGAGAAAAAGGTGACTGATAGGTTTTAACAAAGCTGTTCATAGGAACAAAAGGAAAGGAATATCTGTTTCAATATATAAGAGAACAATACTGTGTTCAGACCTCAGACTTGTAGGTACTTACATGTGATCAGCATTTTGCTGTATGCCTCAAGTGTTGAACCCTCTGCTGAAATAAGGTCTTAATTCACATGTGCATGTGTTTGAAAAATGAGAAGAAATATATTAAAAAAAAAAGAAAAATTAATGTCTGTCGAAAAAACTGGTTTTGATTTTAAAGTTCAACAGTAAAAAATTTTCTCATTAAATATACTTGATATGTTCCATGCATAAAATCTGACTTACAAAACAGCCTTCATTTGACATACAATACCAAAATTTTTGTATAAAACTGTTTCTGTACTTTTTTATTATTCCTTTGCATAAATGCAACTATGCTTCTATGTTTTGTGGTTCATTGTCTACTGAAATAACATATCTTGGATTTGGACAAAGAAACAAGAAAAATGCCCACTTTGTTTCTAAAGGAGAAAATACCCAGAGATTTCCTCAGATTTTTCATGATGTGTCTTGAAGTCATTTACTTTTTTTGCCTCATTTTTTATTTTGCCTCGTTTTTCATGAATACTTAGGTTGATTACTTTTATTCCATTTGATTGCACAACTCCTCTACTTTTATCAAAATGTAATATCGCCAGTCAGTGAGAACAATTAAATTGAAATGACCAGCCACTGGAAAACATGCAAAGACCAGGAAAAAAGCTATTTTGGAAAAAAAGAAAGTGTTATTTGCTTTACTCTTATAATTTACCACTTTCTAGTTTTTCATTTGAGCATAAAGTAAAATTCAGAGTAGAAGTCAGATAACTGAGGAAATAGAAACTATATTAAAATTACAAATTGCAAAATAAGAAATAAAGTTGTATTATGCCAAACCATTAAGAGCTTGCTTTTCAGGCAGCTGCATAAAGACAATTCTCCCTGCAATCAGTGAAGAGAAGTGGGTGATTAGTGCCTCTAAAGATAACTGCTGCAGACTAGACCAGATCCATGTTAACTGTTAGGATGAGAGAATTGAAGAGAAAGAATATTCAGAGTTGGAAGAAGAAATATTTACTCTTGAGGGTTGTGCCACTCAGTCTCTGTGTATCTCATCTACAAATGATTTTATTGAATGAAACCTCATAGTGAATATTTTCTGTATAATATATTGTATTTTACAACAGCTATTTTTAAAAAGGATTTTGAAACACAGCCTGAAGATGAGATTAGATTTTAAGGAATTTGCCTTACAGAACAGGGGTTCATTTACGTTTTCAAGCTGGGGATGAAAAAATTGCTTCTTTTGTTAGTTGAAGAAGCAGTTCAGTATGCTGGAGCTGTTCTTTAGGGAGGAAAAAGAGGCAAGTGCAGACTCCTGGACAGAGCCCAGCTGCCTGTTAGAGTTCCAGAGTTTGTCCTGATTCACTCTTATTTGTTCTTCTCTTGCTTGTTAATTCGTAACCTTTCCACTGAATCATGAAGCAAGAAACTGTGAAATCTTTGGATCAGAGGATTTTGGTATACTTTTAGATCTGTAGACATTCCTTAACTGAATGTAGCAGACAGTATTTTTAATACCATGTTTCCTTAGAGTATTTTTTCTAATGTATGCAGTAGTAGTTGCCAGCTTTTGTGTCTAGAAACACTGAATTGAAACACTAACACTGACATTATCAAATTTTTCCAAAATGCTAGAACTATAAAAGAAGGAATAAATAAATATTTCTACATACATTTAATAAAGTATTTATAAACAAGCCTCACAAAATAAATATTTTTTAATCTGTTTCATAAACTGAATTATGGTCCATCACAGAATAAACAGAACAGAAGATTTTTTGTGCTGAAAATGTATTTGATTCTCTTTTCTCTATGTCAGTAATCCATAGGATTTGGTCTGTTGCTAGTTGTGAAGTAATGATGGATGGATGTGCAGAACTTTGGATCTAGCTAAATATAAAACATAATTCCCTGGCATTATGGCAAAAAACTTGAATTTAGCATGTGAAACTCTGCCTATCTATGCCTTTGTCTCTCCTGAGCAGCATGATTGCTCAAGCAGCATTTTCCAGATGTCTACAAGTTGAAGCCCAAGAATTAAGCAATAAGTGCTCTTTTGCCTTACTATACCAGGTTGTAAAATGCAGCTGTTACTGGCTGCCTCATAAACAGTCTTACTTTTCCAGGTGTGGGAGCAGGTATCTGTGAGGAGGCAGTAAGATGGGCAGCTGAAGCAAAGATCACTGCTAGCTGTCTGTAAGAAAGCTACTCTTTGTCTTACAGAATCATAGAATAGACCTTAAAGATCATACAGTTCCAACCCCCCTGCCATGGGCAGGGACACCTCCCACTAGATCAGGCTGCCTAAGGCCCATCCAACCTGGCCTTAAAGACCTCAAGGGATGGGCCATCCACAGCTTCCCTGGGCAACCTGCTCCAGTGCCTCACCACTCTCATACCGAAGAATTTTTTCCTAATGTCTACTCTAAATCTTCCCTTTCTAATTTAAAGCCATCCCCCCTCATTCTTTCACTACATGCCCTTGTAAAAAGTTCCTTTCCAGCTTTCTTATAGACCCTTCAGGTACTGAAAAGTCACTATAAGGTCTCCTCAGAGTCTTCTCTTCTCGNCAAACTGGGGATTTCCCCAGCCCAGGTGTAGGACCTTGCATTTGGCCTTGTTGAACCTCATGAGGTTTGCACAGGCCCACTTCTCCAGCCTGTCCAGGTCTGGATGACATCCTGTCCTTCCGTTGTGGCAACTGTACCACTCAGCTTGGTGTCATCTTGGTGCCTTGCATCAGAAACCCTCAGTTCAAACTCACATCCAATTGGAAATCCTTGCCTGTTACCTCTTAGCTTGGACAGTGGATGTTAAGAAAATGTATACATCGTATACCCGGAATGCACACAAAGTCTTAAAAGAATGAAGAAAGTTACAAGTTTGTGGCAGTAAAATAGACATAATCTATTTACCCCTCTGGTAGGTACTTAGTGGCCAATGCAAGGAATCACCTTTCCTGTTCTCCTCCACATCAGTTTAGCTTCCATGTACTGGCTAATATGTAGGTCACAGTGACTTGCACGGCACTTTGAATTTGACTATCGACATTTAGTTAGATCACATTAGCCCATCCTGACCTGATGAATTCAAGTTTGAGTCAGAAACAGTTTTCCAGGTTTGAGTTTAGGTTTGTATTACTATGAAGTAAAAATCTGTGCTATAGTCTGACCCAAGGATTTTGAATATCTATTGTTATGCAAACTTAACTCTAAACCATCAAAAGTGGCCAAGATCTTTGGGGTTATTTTCTCCTGAGAGAGTGGGACAGCTAGAAGAAATTCCAAGTGCTCTTGGAAAGCTCTGGAGGTCCTCTGAGGAGTTTGAAGAATCCCATGGGTGCTGAAAAATAATACTTTTAGATACTTCAGGATCTTTAATTATAATAGTATTCCTTTCTTCTGTCTTAGTTTGCAGCAAAGACACTGTTATATTTGGGTTAAACCATTAATGAAAAGGGTGTGTTAATTAAACAACTTGCTTATTTCTAATTGGTGAAAGTACTCTAGCTCTCCTGAGACTCAGAACTAAGCACAGCAACGTCTGCTAAGAGACACTTGTGAGTTGGTAGGAGACGTCATGGAAAATATTTAGGCATCCAGGGGAGGTAGCAATAATGAAAATCTTGTATGCTGAATGCTTCACAAGAGGCAAAACATGGATATACATATATCCAGGAATTTTCCTTTTTTTTTTTTTTATTTTCCTTCCCTGTCTTTCCCCTGCAATTTGCATGATTAGTGGTAAAATGGATTTTTTGTAAGGAATATGGCAAGATGGCTTGAATTTTTATTGCACCAGATAGAAACAATACTCAGCTCTTTTCTTGTTTTTATTGTTTTCTTCTTTAATATTTATTTGCTCTACATGTCATTGATTGAGAGAAAAGGAGAACAGCACATGTGAAAACAGCTTCTGAGATGGAATTCATTGATTTCACACAGCAAAGCAGCAGCATTGCCTCTTTTAAGCCAATTGTTTTTTATTGACATTCACTAATGTATTAATGAGAAGTCCTACTGATAATGAACTCAGTTTAGGTTAAGTTACATAGGAATATCATCAGTTGTGTTGATAGACTTCCACAAAATCATTCTGTCACAGTATTTAATATCAGTATAAAGAAAAATATCATAAGATGCTGTGTATTCTAGTCTACATTGTTTTTTTTAAAAAAATATGTGGAGTTAGCTGGTATCTGTGAGAAAAACTGCCTGTGCTATATTAAATGTTTTACATGCGACTTTTTTACCTGCAAGTGGTTAATTACTAATTCAATACTGATATTGTTATTCTCTCACATATATATATAATTTGAAAAGTCATATTTATGAAAAGTATTGAAGAATCACAGTACACATACTGAATTCATAAAAAGCTAAAACTTGTAAGAATCTAGATTTAATTTTGGCTTATCACTTATTTCTACACAGTATTCTATATTGTCCTTTTGCAATTTAGCTGAGAGAATAACTAAATTCCATATATTTGCATTTTTAATGAATTTGAATATTTTGTGTATCTTAATGGAAATATATTGTATCTTTTTCTTCTTCTGAATACAGTAAATAGTTTCTGTTAAATGTGTCACTACATTATTGAGAATAAACTAATCTCTCCCTTGTGTCATTTTTGTATATGTAGTCCCACATGTAGAAAGTTCCTTAAGGACACAAAATATAAAATAGCAAACTAGAATTGTCATTAATAGACTAGGTGGTTAGTTTGATAACTCATGATAACTCTACCTTATAAGTTTCTTACATGATCTTGTATGCTGTGCAAATCATATAGATGTCTACCTATATGTGATCTAGTTCACTATTCCTTTAGGAATGGCTGTACAGGCTTGCAAGAGGTGGTTGAGTCACCATCATTGGAGGTATTTAAGATATGGGTTGATGAAGTGCTTAGGGATGTGATTAAGTAGTGGACATGTATGGTTGAGCTTGATGTTCTCAAAAGTCTTTTCCAACCTAGTGATTCCATGATTTTATGATTCTATATGTAGGATCCTGAGAAATAAAGGAGGGAAAAAAACCCAAAAGAACATAGTTTTGAATCCAAAGATTAAAGAAAGTACTCTTTATTTTGTCAGATGCAGAGCAGCTAAGGGAGGGTTTTTATAAAAGTGCTTTTTCTGTTCAACAATGAAGGAATCTCAGATTAGACAGGATTGGCTGCTTATCCATTTCCAGAAGGATGGAGGCAAATGATTAGCCCTGCTGCTTGTCTTCATTTCTAAAAATATCTTGAAGAGTTTATTGTGAGAAAATACTAATGATTGTGTCTTGTCTGTGAATTTCCAGTACTGACAGAAAGGTCAATAACTTTCTCTTGAATTCTTTAGAGTGTATTATAGAAGCATTTTTAAAATGTAAGAAATTGCCTAGACTTCTTTTTAGTAGTCTGAATACTGAAATGCTTTTTTGAGAAAATGGATGAATTAACATTTAGAAGAGATTTTTGTACCTGGGCTTTGGGATGTTATTGTTTGATTATACTAGAATATTTATATCAGATTGTATTTCTACTTTTCTTATCCTCTAGGATGAGAGGAAATGGCCTCAAGTTGCCTCAAGTGGTTGAGATTCAGATTAGATATCTGGAAAAATTTCTTCATCAAAAGGTTTCTCAGGTATTGGAACAGGCTACCCAGGGATTTGCTTGAGTTAACATCCCTGGAGGTCTTTAAAAGATGGATAGATGATGTGCTCAGGGATATGGCTGGACTTGATGATCTCAAAGATCCTTTCCAACCAAATGATTCTATGACACTTTCCTGGAAGGATATGTCTAGAAGGCCTGGTGATGATCTGGATAGGAAATAAATGTGTGTGTGGGGGGAGAAGCTTGAAAATGAGGGTTAGATTTTATAAGTGTTCACATGCAAGTGCCCTTGTTCAGAAGAGGATGCCTAAATAACCTTCTTTGTTTAGTTCCTGTGTTTGACTGAGTGAAACTTGGAAAAAAATCTTTTATTTACCTAGGACTATTTCCCTGGTAAGAAACTTGAAATTGATTTTAACTTGACACATTTCATCTACAAAGTAATATAAAATATTTGTCTAAGAAGTGTATATAGAGGTTTTGTGGCCCATTAGGGTACCATGGCATTCCAGTGTATTGATTCTGCACTGTTAAAGGATGACATATTTGGTGCTAACGGGCCATCAGAGTATTGGGATGGGAATTGTGCACAGTAAGAAACACTGACTTTCCTGTAACATGACAGGCTTTCTAAAGCAGTAGAAGTAACTGTAGTCTTAAGTAATTCCTTATGTGTAAACCTCAAAGATTAATAGGATTTCTGCATAATCATGTAGAAATTAAATTAATAAAATCAGAAAATGTTGAGAAAATTAGGAAATAAAGAACTGTACTGTTAACTTTTTGACCTGTAACAACAAAATCCATTCTGCAGTTTGTCATCTGTGAAAATTCTTGACATCCGGAATATAAAATGCAGCCTTGAAAGGAATTTTTTTCCCCCCTTTTTCTACAAGATGTAATCTACATCCTAAATAAAGATCTTTACTTTTGTCAGTGTAGTTCATTTCAGCATCAGGATTTGTTAACATTTTTAATGTAATATCTGTTCTCTTTATATTGTAGGCTAAAGGCACCTAAGTGTAAACCTGTAGCAATTTTGTGTTACCTTGCAGGGCATTAAATGTTGACCAAAAGAGCATGTTCTGACTGTTTGTGTGCTTGAGTACCAGTTGTTCTGCAAAGGAGTACAGGAAGCATTTTGTATTATATGTTTGCTCTGTTTTCTGAAAACACAAGTATTTTGCTTAAGCAGATTTGCTAGGAAGTGACAGCTCTGAAAAATTGGACACAGTGCCTGCTGGACGTATTTCAGTTCCAGGCAATCTAAATAGTGCAGAAAGGGGGAAATGAAATAGCACCGTATTTTAAAAATCTCAGTTTTGTCAAAGATTCCTTTTCACTCTTTGACTTAAAACAAATTGAGTAAATCAAGTATATCTAAAGCGACTGTATTTGTTGAAGGTGCACCACCTGTGTAGTTACTTTTTTATTTTCTTACCTCCTCTCTCCTTAAAAGTACAAGGGAGAACACTGACTCAGTAAATGTCAAACACACTGTGAGGAGCATAGCTCTTCTGGTTTAAGTGTTATCTCTAGGCAGTTTTGAACCATAACAGGCTTTTGTGAAACACAGTTACATAGTGAGGAACTAAGTAAAATCTGGTAAGATGAAACTAAAAGGAAATATTTTGTTTTTATTCAGAAAGTAGAATATTCTGTATTCAAATTAATTCCAATGACACAAATAATGGTTTAGGAATAAAAAATGGAGAATGTTTTGGTCAGATCAGGTTTTCTAAACATGTCGTAATATCTCGTTTGTTTTAAAATAAATAATGTGATAGGTCTGCCAGACTTTTCACATCTATTTTTTGTTGAGGTGGTAAATAGCTCCTTCCCACTTACTTACATGGTTGAAACTCTCTAATATAATCCATAGATTTTTTATTGAGAATATATTTTGTTATCATGTTTCATGTGTTACTTCATACCTTTTGTCCAAGACCTACCACTGTTAACGAAGAATGCAGTTTTCTCCTGCCTGATAAGAGTGAGCTTCTTTTGATGTAACCCAAGGTACTGTTGGCTTTCTGATCTTCAAACAAACTGTGACAGCTCATTTTGAACTTCTTATCCATCAACACACTGAAGCCCTTCTGCTCAGTGCTACTCTCAATCCATTCTCCATCTAGCCTGCATTTGTGATTGGTGTTGCCCTGATCCATGTGCAGGACCTTGCACTTGGCCTAATTGAACTTGATGAGGTTCATGCAGGCCCACCTCTCAAGTCTCTCAGGATCCCTCTGGATGGCATTTTAAGAACACCACCCAGCTGGTTGTGATCAGCAAACATGCTGAGTGTACCCTCAATGCCACTATCCATATCTGCCACAAAGATGTTAAACACTGCTCATGATACCAACCCCCTGTGGAATACCACTTGTCACTAGTACCCACTTGGACATTAAACCGTTGACCACAACTCTTTGAGTGTGATCATCTGCCAGTTTCTTATCCATTGAGTGTTCCGTCTGTCAAATCCATGTCTCTCTAACTTAGAGACAAGAACATTGTCTGAGGCAATGCTGAATGCTTTGCACAAGTCCAGGTAGATGCTTTCAGTTTATCTTCCCTTATCCACCAACACTGTAGCCCCATCATAGATGGCCACCAAATGTGTCAGGCACAGTTTGCCCTCTGTGATGGCAAATAGTGGGTGGACTATCTCAGTATGGTACCCACAGTCTATGCAGATCCTGAAAAGGAGATGCCAGGCTTCCTCTTGATTTGCGTTCCACAATGAATCAATGAATTGTTAGTCTGCACCAAACCCAAGCTTATCTACTCTGTTATAATAAAACCTGTCATACTTTCCTTCTTCTTAGTCTCCTCTAAAATATCACAAAATGAACTTGTATTATTTTAAATTTAATACAAGTAAAAAATCTACTACCTTGGGTTTCTACTGTTCCTGACTGATACACAAAGAGGGCTTACATATTTTCCTTCCTGCAAAGGAGTTGTTTTCTCATGGACCTAAACCTTTTTTTTTTTACTTCTAGGAAAGTCAGAAGTCAGAAAGTAATCACTAAATTATTTTTTTTCCCTTTATACACATCATGAAGGCTTTAAGAAAAAAATAGTACTCCAAAGGTCTCTCATTTTCTTGAAGAAGCTAAGCTATGTCTCAGCTTTGAAAATAATGAAGAAATCTGTAACAGAAAAGCTTTTATCTGTTAAAGTTTCTTCTAACTCTGTATGATTTTTCCAAATACTTTGTGAACAGGCTGTTTTTATGTAGGGTTCTACAGCTGTACTTCTCACAGGTGTCACCTCCTAAGTGGAACATTGAGTGTCTTGGTATATAAAATGACTGAGTGGTTTCTTTGTATTTCTAAAAAATGTCTGTCTACTTTATACAACCGATATTTCAGTGTCATTTGCAGATAGGAGAATGGGGAAAAATTGTTATTTGGCCTTTCTGGTTTTTATTTTAACACATTATGTTTGTTTTCCAGCAGTTAAGTACACAAGTGTGTGACAGCTAACTACAGAAAGATGTCTTTCAAAATAATTCAGAGGTTTCTCTGCCAGCTTTTCTGTTTGTCAAATGATTGCCAAATAAGGACTCAAATTAGAAGAAATATCTACTGAAAAGGTATCAGGAGAAAGGTTATGCAGATTTTAAGGTGAAATCAGCTCAATGCTCATGCTATTTGAAGAAAGAGAGAGCAGCCTTTCATTTGTAAAATCTTGTACTGTGATGCAGAAAAGCAATTATAATATACATGAAGTATACGCCTGTTATTACTTTCTGAGGCATACTTCTATTTGGAATAGCAACCCTGAAAATAAATATCTAAAATTGTCGCCTATCAACCTTGGCTGGTGTACTGTGCTTGCTAGTCAAGCTAATCATTTAATCTATTTAACAGGAAAAAGTTGCTTTTTGTTTTTTATCAAAAAGGAGAAAAATAACCCAAAACTCTAAACCAAAACAACATATAATGATAATTCCATATTCCCATGTATCAGTTCTGTACATAAATTAATTTGAAGGGAGGAATTTATGAGCAAAATTTTTTTGGGTCACCTAATATCTATAAGCATTCAAAATATGCTAGGTTTGGATCACCAGGGTCCATTCTAATATGAGGTAATTTAACTGATCTTAAAAATACTTGTATGCAGCTCCCATTGCATTCTACTGTTCACCTACTCTCAGATGTGTACTATTAGTATAATAGCCTGATTTGGACATGTGACATAATTTCATGTATATACCTACTGGCAAATCTAGATTAATTTTGGTCATTTTAGGTTTAATGTAAAAGAATGTCCAAAAAATTAAAGGTCATTTCATTAACTGCTGCTTTTTCTTTTTTTCCCCCCTATATTCTACATCATATATTAAAGATAAAACCAAACTTGCTCCATTTCCATTAAGAAAAAGTGAATAGAGAAGAAAAAGCAATTATTTACAGAATGTGAAGTCCATATGATAATTTTACAGACTTGAATCAAACCAATCTACCACATTGTGCTCATAAGACAAACAATGAAGTAAGTTCTAATTTGTTAGGAAACACGATACTGCTCATTGATGAAGGACTTCAAAAGTTGCAACATATTTGAAAGAAAAGTCGTACATAAAAAACCTCTTTCTGCTTCAAATTCAGTTTTAAGAATAGTGACAATGTAAGCTGGTTTATTCCATGAGCTTAATAAATTCCATAGTATTTTAGATACGTAGTATCCAAGGATCAATGTGTTCATACTTTATGAACTTAATTCATCATTATGGTGCTTCTAAATGTAACTTCAGTGAGTATTTAGATGAATGTGTGAAGTATCTGAGAATTTGCAAATCTTACAAACCTTTTGACTTCAACTTGGAGGTATGCTGAAGAAGGACTCAGGTAACCTAATTCCAGTTTCACATCTTTAACGTCATTTTGTGAATCTGTGTTTTGCATTCATATTTCTGTGATCTGTTTAAATGGTGAATTCAATGGTGGATGCCTATCTAAAAGATACAGCCTGTCCTTATTCAGACATTTATTTTGAAATTAGTGATAGACTATTAGCAATGCTTACATTTGTCATCTGCCATCTTTCCTTGGTGATCTTGCTTAGTTTTAATTTTTGTTGGTTTTTACTGCAGTACCCATACAAAGTGGGGTGTTGCTATGATTAGTTTTCTAGAGTGAGAATGATGCTTTGGAATTTGATATAAAGGCTGGTAGGTTTGCCCTAGCCATTTCCTGCATAAGGGTCTTGTATAAATCAGCAAAACACAACCTCTTCTTACATCTTTTCCTCTCGCTTCTTTCTATAACTTTTTCATTTAGTTTTGGCTCCTCTTGAGACTGTGACTTTTCAGCCTTACAGTACCTCTGCTGTCCAACAGCTGGAGTTTTATCCACTCAGAAATGAGTCTGAGGTATTCTAACGGAGTCCTTGCTCCATATAGCAATGTCACATTTATTCTTCTCTCTTGTCTGTCTCTTGATTGCTCCCCTGAAGCAAGGGCAGATGTGGAGTGAGAAGGCGAAAGAAACCCATGAAAACTGCTATAACTTAGATATAGTAGGAGGGTCTACATTGAATAGGGAAATCTTTTGTGCCCAGGACATTAGAAGTAGTACTTCACATTGCAAAGTAAGCAATATACGTATCAGCTTGCTATTTGTGCCACATCATAGTAGTCTGTTTTAAATATATCTATGAGGCATTTAATTCCATGAATAATGTTTCTTTCGGTCTCTCAAAACCTTTTCTCTAGAAATCCTCTTTGGCCATATATATGCAAATAAAGACCTTAGTAAGCCCCAAATTTAATTGACAGATATCATTCCATGCAGATTATAAATTAGGCAATGATTAAAAAACTCCTCTGTAAACTAAAAGTTATTAATGCCTTTTAAATTAAAATTTAATTTAAAAAATATGTATTTGTCCTTCACCATAGTTTTTGTATACGTTAGACACCAAAGTCTTGACAGTCTTTGTTTTCTTTCTGTCTTGGCAAGTAGTTTGTTATGGTCTAATCAGACACAAGTCTAATACTGTATCTGAAGTGACAAAGCATCACTAGGAAAGAACACAGACATTTTGCCTATAGGGAGATTAAAATCAGGACTTTGAAAAATACTGTCCCTGTGCAATCTATATGGTTTATTCTCTTCAGCACTGCCTTCAGTAGTAGGTATAGATGGTGATTGTAGTGTCACTCACAGGTAGGAGGAAGGCGACATGGAAATACATTTTTGTGGTATAATATCTCAAATGCATTCTCAGCGGCTAGGATCCACAGGTATTAATTCTCTTTACAGGCATGAGAGGATTTGTTTTAATGGAGCCAAGTACATGATGAGGAAAATTACAAAGAATGAGAAAAGGGAGGAGAAGGGAAGTCAGAAAATTAGAGATGTAAATTATAGGGGTGTGGTCAGTATAGGGATAAAGGACTGACAAATGTCAATGCAGACATTAAAGAGATGATTAAGTGAAAACTTCTTTAAGCAGTACTAACAGAACAGGAACAAGAGAGAAGCAGGACAATTATTACATTTAGTGATAAAAGATAATGCAGATGTGATGCAGGAATGAAATTAAACTTTTACCTTAGTTTTAAACTTGCTTTGGGAAGCAAAAGCTAGAACTGCCTGAGATGAGATAAAAGCAAAACTTGGATTCTGATGTATGTAAATCAAGGAGGAACAGATAAGTGTCATCACGGAATTCTGACTGTTATAGAACAAAGCATCCTGTGTCTTCCAAATTTGTTCGGGAAAAAATGGCACTGTTTGTTTGAAGAATAACAAGTACAGTATTTATATTTAAGTAGTGAGGAAAATGGAAAAGAAGGGATAAGGGTGTAATGGTGTGACCTTATTTTTTATCAAACAGCAGAGTAGAATTTATATACAAAAACTGAGTTGCTGGCATGAAGGAAGATAGAATAAATGGAAGTTGAAGATGGCTTGACTGAAAGGAGTTCATACAAGCCAATCTGATGCCTTCTTTTGGGAAGAACCAGTCCTAGGTAAAGAAAATGTAATCTCTATTTGGACTTAAGCAAGTAGTTGATACTGTGCCACCTGGGAAACTATTTGTGCTCCTGAGGAAGATGGAGTTTACTAGAATTACAGAATATGCGAGAAATTCACTAAAATGAGGTGATAAAGGTGTTGTTGCAAAGGTAAGCATTATGAATAGAGGAAAAGTTACTCACTCAAACATGAGTCTTAAGACTGATTTTGCTTTATATTTTAACCTTTGTGCATAGAGTGAAAATGTAGTAATGAAGCAATTATGAAGCAAATATGATAAACATCATGGGTTTGTATGTGGATTAGACTACCAGATGAAGGACTAGGAGTTGTTTTGGACTGTAGCAATTAAAATAAAACTTAATAACTCAAAATACAACAGCAAGAACAAAATAAGTTGTAAAATCAGTTAGGAAATCAAGAGATGGAGGCAGTGTAAAAAGAAGAGAATTTAGTGAATTAGACAGAGTTATTATGAGTACCAATGTGACACAGGCAAATTTGTTTCTGCAACATAAGGCTGCATCAAGTTGTGTGCTGGTGTGAGAGAACCAGACATATTCCTGTCATTTGAGGAGTCATTCATAAGACTTCCATTTTCAGGAGGAATTAGGTTCATATTTAGAGATTCAGAAAGAGCTCTTTAACAACGATGGAATATAGAGTAAGCTGTGAAAGAGATGACTAAAAAGGCTTTGCTCATTTAGACTTAAGGCTCTGAAAGACATGCTGTGGCATGCTAAAACTGAATGGCTGAATTTGTTACTACCCTGAAGGCATGAATACTTGAACCTCCTTTGAATCATTTTGTGAACCACTGCCTTGTATACTACGGCAAACCAAAATGGGAATTCTTTTACTTTAATACATGCAGCTGAAGACTGCAATAGTACATGAGCTCATTCATAGGCATATCATATAACCCTCCCCTCAAAGCTTTAATGCCCATCAGAAGGGTGGAGCAGATGGATGAGGGTGGTAACTATTCCTGCCATCTGATTTTACACCACTGCTACATGTCCCTAAGAGCCTTAAGAAGTAAGCGGTTAGGGGAGATATAATTACTCTTCATAAATATATTGGGAATAAGTACAAGCAAAAAGTATTGAAGACCAATGCTGATATAATACCAATTAACATACCACTATTTGTTTAGTGTAGAAATTGAAGAAAAGTTGTCAACCTTCTGGAGGTATGAGATGATGTAAAAATGTCTTACTGGCTTTGAAATAGAGCTCCATCTGTTTAGAAAATGAATTACACAGGTATTTTTTTTCTAATATGCTCCCGTGCTCCTAAGAAAAGGAAAAAAGAAGGGAAACAACAAGAAAACGTGGACAGAGCTTTTCACACATTGGTTTCTTAATAGTAGATTAATCTACTAGTAGCATTATCTAAACCAATATCAGGTTATGTTCCATAAGCTGTTTAAAGAGCAACACAAAACTCTCAATGTGAGGCTTATAGCATCAGAGACATTTAAGGGTATCAATACTTATTCTGCTGTTTCCTGTGAGCCTTTTTTTTCCTTTGACATGGCAGTGTTACTAGTTTTCAAAGAAATCCATAGTGTAAATGGTTTAAAATTGTAATAAATAACTTAAATGAGTAAATCTCTTATTGTTACAGTGCTTCTTGATGCATTAGTTCAGTAGGGTAAGGTGACAGAATTTTAATAAATGTATTATGGAAGTAGAATGCAAACCATATAGAAGTTTGCATTACTGAGACTTTTTGGGTAGACTACTCCTATGTTATTCCACTCCAAACCTTCAAAAAACCATTAGCAAGTTGTATTTCTGATACTCTTTACCTGAAAGAAGACAATGCAGATGCATTGAAAATAGTACAATAATATTGTTTTATTGAATTGTAATGAAGACAGTTCTGTGCCTCAGGAATTGCAAGACATTATAGTAGATAGTGTTAAATATGCAACATTTTTATTATTACAGGGCTTGTTACCCTTTAAATGGATTTATTTAACTTTTTTCTCTGTTAAACTTATATCAACAGGATCAGTAATAACTTGTCTTGTATTAAATTAGACCATATGTATTTCAGACATTCTAATGACTAGAATCAGTGCATCTGTTTGTGATTAGTCCTCATTCTTATTCAGACAAACTTTCCATCAGTTTCAATTTGCCTTTTTATTGTTGTTTTTTTAAGAATATGAGAATTAGGATTCCTTATTCACCATGTGACAAGGGAAAGGCTGTGGATGTGGTCTTCCTGGACTTGAACAAAGCCTTTGACACAGTTTCTCGCAGCATTCTGCTTCGGAAACGGTCATCCTCTGGCCTGGACAGGCACACACTCTCCTGCGTGGAAAACTGGTTGGATGGCGGGGCCCAGAGAGTGGTGGTAAATGGTGTTAAATCCAGATGGAGGCCAGTTACAAGTGGTGTTTCCCAGGGCTCAGTTCT
>WAAB01019710.1:71265-87137 GCA_013389865.1 Piaya cayana
TACAACTACCTGAAAGGAGGTTGTAGAGGGGAGGGAGCTGACCTCTTCTCCCAAGTGACAGGGGACAGGACACGAGGGAATGGCCTCAAGCTCAGTCAGGGGAGATTTAGGCTAGACATTAGGAAAAACTTTTTCACAGAAGGGTCACTGGGCATTGGAACAGGCTGCCCAGGGAGGTGGTTGATTCACCTTCCCTGGAGGTGTTTAAGGCACAGGTGGATGAGGTCCTGAGGGACATGGTTTAGTGTTTGATAGGAATGGTTGGACTGGATGATCCAGTGGGTCTCTTCCAATCTGGTGATTCTATGAGTCTATGTATATTCTTAGGAAATATATTCAGTACGCTTCCTGTAGTCCCCCCCATCCTGTTTTGATCTTTATCACAAACTGAAAATGAAGTTGTGTGTGTAAAAGAAGTTTACAGGTAGGTTAGAATTGTCTTGTGAAATGTAACACTAAATGTATGGAGAAACATATTTATTCAGCATTTTCTGTTCTGCGCAAAAATGAGCATGTTGTGCCTTTATGTTCCATTTAAGATACATTGAATGTTGCAGAAACTTGTAGTGTCTCAAATTTTTAGTAGTATATACATCAATCAGTCAAATATATTTCATAAAAAGGTTCAACACTTTGTCCAGTACACGTCAGGTATTTATTTTTGTTTCTTTTAGATTTTCTTTTTATAAAAAAGATGGTTTTATGATATGTTTTGTTAATTGAAAAAAGTGTATCTGTCATAGAAGAGAGCTTTAATTACAGAAAATATCTGTCACCTTTGTAAATGTTTTTGACCTCAGAATTATCTTACAAGTTCACCAAATACTCCAAGTTATGTTTGTGTGTCGCATAAAGTTATTTAAAATACATATTTGCAGATCCCCATTGATTGCATACAGGACAAGTCTGCTATTCCAGTGAACGCATTCTCCTAAAAGTTAGTGATTTTTAAAAAAAATATATGTACAAATTTGAATAGCTGTTAACGTTAGCAACTTTGAGGTACTCATTGCACTTAAATGATAGATACAGAGATAGGTTGATTAAGATAGATAGATACATAGATAGATTCATCACCTTTTTGCCCAGTGTAGTGTTTTTGCCATTTAGTCAAGCTAAGACAGTGGAAACTGAACAAAGAGGTTTGCTTATAATTGGATTGATGATGATGAAGTGTTTTACTGATGCATAAATATATTTCTTCTGTAACCAAAGCAGAATGCTTTGCTTGCTTGTCCCAGATGGTTTCCTGTAAGAAGATGATATTAAGATTGAGGAACAGACGTTGCTTATTTGAGGACATTTGGGAGTCTTTTATGGATTATGTTCATAGAGTAAAAGCTGCTTTGTAGAGATGCTTGACATCGCTAAGTTTTAACTTTGCATGTGTATAATAGATTAGAAGAAGTGATTTATTAAAATATTGGATAATATGGTCTTATAAGTGATAATATAATAATGTAAATTATTAATAGTACAAAATTATTGGAAAAGATGAAAAGACTGTCTGATGAATGCCAGCCAAACATGTTATGTAACTGACACACAATAGATTAATGTTTTTATGAAGATGACCCGTTTCTGAGTGATATTTTAAGAGATGTTTTGAAGAATTTATTGGACAGAAACCTGCACTGTTTGTCAGTAGACATGCCTGTCTCTTTAGTGTCTCTTTTCCTTGATAAATTTATTGATCAAAGTTATTCAAAGAAAACACATTTTCCCCTAATTTTCCATTTTCTTTATGTCCATCTTGTAGGATCATAGTTGATACCTGGCATTTTGAATAACTTAGACGTTTTCAGAATTGCCATTGTATGTTGCCTTCTAAGTCTGGCTCAATCACTCCTTTTGGTGGAATGTGAGGTGGATGAGAGGGAAGAAGAGGTTCCTGCTTGGTTTTTATAAAATCCCTACTCTGATTCTTTCAACTATTCAGCAATTAGTGACTTACTACACTATTTAACCCATCACTTTATGGAGAAAAGTTATGGTTGTCACATCTGAAAAATTTATATTTTTTGTTTACTCTGTCTGCTATAACTCTAACTAAGAAGCAGAAGGACATATCTATCACTAAAAGTTCTTTATGATGTAAAAACCATACTGTTCCTGGACATAGTTCACTTAATTCCTTCTTTTTCTCAAACAATATGTAACTTCTGTTTTTCACTGCCAAATAGTTATTTTATTGAGTATGTTTGGACCTTAGGGAAAGAAGAGGAATCTTTTTACTCACTTATAAGATCCACGATACAAGATTAGATTAGACAAACTCTACTCACATCCTGGTAAGCAGACATATATTTTTGTATTTTTTGTAGGTGGATACAGTGCAGACTACACAGCACCCTGGTCACATTAAGGAATCATATAAAATGAATATATATGCTCATAAGTGAATTATTTATAAAAGGAAACTCCAACTGTAAGGGTTGTTGGATCACAAGATACATGAACTCTCCTTACTCTCATGCCAAGAAATTGATTCCCAACAGGCAGGGTTACTGCAGAACTAAGTGGACCTTGAAAACAAAGCTAATTTTTTTTAAAAAAAGGGAAAATGAAAATACATGATAAGTTATTTTAAAGAAACCTGAGAACAAGAGATTCAGGTGACATTTTGGATGCATTTGGAGAGATAGTAAACAGAGTTAAAAAACCAGAAAAACAGTGTGTGTGAGAGGTTTGGTAGGCAGACATTATTAGAAGTGGAGGAACAGGATCAAATACCATCTAATTTAGGAGTACGAATAGGATGAAAACCTCACCATTTTCTTCTTTGTTCCATCTTTGAAAAGACTGAAATTTGATTAGATGATTGCTTCAGTTAGTAACTAGGAGGTGAATGTGAACAAGATTGAATTTTCAGTATTTGAATCAAATAAGTATTTGTGGTTTGCTGAAAAAATGAACTGCCCTGATGATGTACTAGATAAACAAACTAAAAAATGTATAACCGAGGACTGAATTTTTGGGAATTCAGGAATAGTCTTAGCATTTGAAAATCTGTGTGCTGCCTGGGGGCATGAGACAGAGTAGGGGAGAGGAATTAGTGGAACCAATCTTGGGTCCTTCAGGTTTTGCTGAGGAAAAATGGCTCTACAAAGAAATGCAGGTAGGTATAGAGAAGAAACCAAACCATGCTAAGTGACTCCACCAGCAAGTAAGGAAATTGAGTCACTCATGTATACACACACAATTTGGTTGCTATACTCAAGTTAATTCACTTGACTAAATCACTCTAGACTAGAATAACTGTGCCAAGGATTGTACAACTACGAATATGAAAGCCACATGTTGGGGAAACCTCTGATTCTACAGTTAATGTTAAGCTATATACACCATATAAAGACAAAGAATAGCCAACTCCAATTTCATATATACATATTCCAATTTTTATATTTATTTTATATCGATATTTTGATATTACACTATATAGTGTATCAGCTTATGGTTTAAAGAAAAGAAAGGCTGAATATTTTCTCCTAAATAATTTCTTAAGGAACAAAAAAAGAGGGTATTTTAGGTGTTTATAGTTTTTCTTATGAATCACAGAATCACAGAATGGTTAACAAAGTATAACTTCAGCCCATTCAAGTTTCTGATGTAAAGCTGATATAACTGTGTGAGGAAACTATATACTATTTGTAACTAAATTATGTATCATAACTTCCCTTCCTTCATAATATGGTAAAATAATGACAATGCTGAAAAACACTTTTTCTTTCCTGGTTGTTATACATTAATGTCCAAATTAGTTCATGCTTTGTGTTTATCCCTTCAAAACTGGTAGTCTGCCACTTTTTTCCACTTGTAATAATTAATTCCAAGTGGAGTAATTTATGATACAGTAGGGGCTTTGACCTCTTTATTATACTGAGATATATTATCAGACTTCAAAGACTATATACCACTGTATTGATTTTGTTTTCTGCGAACAAAATCAATGAGCAAAATTAAAATAAAAAAATCAATTCTTTCATTTTTTAATTGATTTGGGCTTTCTACATGTACTTTGTTTATTTAACCTTGATTGCTAGCCTGGAACTCATTGAAATGAGAATACACTGAGCCATTTAGTAATTCCGCATAAAAGAAACCCACGGGAATTAATACAATAGAAAGAGAAGTGAAATTAAGGTTAAGAATGAGAAGGAAAAAGACGCAAAAGAGATCAAGAAAATCACTGTTCTCAGTTGAGATGTATTGTTTAGGAATATCATAAAACCTATAAAAATAGGTACCAACAGCCTTGTCAAAAAATCTGCATACAAATTGTCTCTTTTGCACTTTCTAGTTCTTTATGTTAATAGATGGTCAAAAATGGCATATGAAATGCCACTAATCCATTGACCATGTTTCACAAGTTGCAAAGCTTACTTAAAGATGAGAAAAAGTGACAAAAAATATTTTATATGTAACATATTACAGAATTAAACACATTAAGTATGCAAATATATTTGTGATTTTCTCAGAATATAAACATTATCACAGTGAGAAGAAAAAAAAAATTAACTTATAAAGTGTAAAGAGAAATGTTAAGGACCTCTGGTCTGGTTATTACCTCTAATAGATCAATTCTGTATTTCAATAAAATTATTCTGCAACCAGGATGAAATAAAAATAGTGTCTTCTGTGTTCATTGCAATTTCATTCTTATATATTTAATTTTCTGGTCAGAAGCAATTACTAAGAGAGGATCCTTGAAAAAGATTGTGCAGCTACTGTAATTTTCAGACTTTACAGAGTATAACAGCCAAGCGATTTGTATGGAATAAAAGCACTTTTATATTGCCTCCTGCTATAACACCAATGGGGAAAGGTCAGCAAAACAGTGGGAGACCAAATGAAGGATTTTTTTTCTTGTGTGACACCAACTTGCAATACAGTGGGAGTTTCAGAGTTACAAGTGGTGATACAGCTTTTTTCAACTATTTCATTCCTCCTTGCCCCCTACAGTTCCTTCATTGTTGGGCCATGTCTTTCTTTCCTGTCAGAATGAGGGAGTGAGAGCCTACTCGTGACAAGTGACAGTCTACTTTCTGTTTGCTATTGTCCTGCATGGATGGGTGAAAAAAACCATCCATATGCCTTTAATTTTTATACCTTTTATGAGCTTAAGTTAGAGCTTTTAAAGCCAAAGCTCACTTGCCTTACTTATATGAACATTCCAACTAAACCCAGTGAGACTGCTCGTATGAGTAAAGACAACTTTTCTTTTAGTATAACTTTATTTTCATGCCTTTATACAAGAACAATAAAGAACAAGGTACATCAGTAACACACTGCCAGGAAAGTTGTGATATGCAATTACTTTAAGTAGTTAAACCACAAGTTAGATATAATATTTGTAGGAATGGTATAGGAAGTGGCAACTAGCGGGAAATGGAGCTTTGTGGCACAAGACTTCTCTTCTTAATGGTTGTACTTCTGGGGACTGTGTAATGTCACACTTTGTAGAGGTATTCTCACTGATGCTAATCACAAATTTAAATACAGATGGAGAAGTAGATATGGTCTTCTCAGCAGTACTCAACTTGCTATCCTATCCTTCAAACCAAAACTAAAGGATTGAATTAAGCAAACTTCTGCCACCTACACTAAATTTTGGTCTCAGGTTTGCAAAGGTCCATTAAACAGTTTAAAATCTTCACTTGAGATTACTAAAAATCCCTGTTCCTACTGTTCCTGCAAGCTCCATTGAGACCTGTAAGCATAAAGGCTTGGATTTACTCACTCACCATTTAAGAAGACTGTTGTTATAATCTGTACTTTAACCCACTACTCATTTGAGAGCCATGAGGTTGACTGAATTTTGCTGAGCTAGTAAGAGATAATTTTGTACTCTCAAATGCAATGGCTACTTTTAAATTTCCAATGTATATTTATTATGCAGACTTACAAATTCAAGATTATCTCCCTCTGCACTGGGGAAAAAAAATAACCTGTTGTGCTTGTAGATGTTATGTTTGACTTTCGACATTACTTTTAAGGAAAAATATAATTATGGGAAACGCTGTTCCAACTTCTATACTGTTCTCAATATTCTACAAGAATCTATATTAATAGTGTAATACGTGATGAATGCCTCAAATAATCCTTTCTAACACCATAAGCATGCCTACACAGTTCTGTATTTTAAAATTAAGCTATTTGTTTTAGTTAGAATATATCTGAAAATGTCACGAAACCACAATGAAATTACTATTCTTTATTGTACCCTGGTAGATTACTATTTCAGCAGCAAGTTTTCCTTTGATCTTTAGTTCTTAGAAATGGCATCAGAGCTATCTATCACAGGAAAGCAGTTTGTTACCCTTTCTAAGGGAGTTATGATGCTAATGGGAAAAAAAGTCCATTATGTCCTCTAGAAGTTATAGCAGAGCCCTCAGTAATCTCGAGTGGTGGAATTCAAGGAAGGCATTAATGTTTTCAAATCTAGTTTTAAATTATTTTTCTTCCAAATCAGATTATTTTCCCACATTTAAAGAGCATCAGTTTATCCCAGTAACACAATTTTGAGTAGCAAGCACCAACCAAGCTGGTTTCCAAAAGATTTCTATTGTTTATATATATTAATACTATATTTATATATTATCTCTGAGAAATATGATGGAGAAAGTGTTCTGAAGGATTTCATTAAACATAATTATGCTTATCAGGCCTAATTATCTGTTCATGATATGTTTTGTAGAGACCCTATTCAGGAAATTAGTGGGACTTTAAATTGGATTTTGACACAACAGAACCTTTCTTTAAATTGTGAAACTGTAAGCAAACAGTTATCTCGGGGAAAAAAAGTATCACTCCTTAAATATTGTTCAGAGCAAATTTGTTTTAGCAAAAATGAGTTCAAGAGTAGTATGTAGACTAGGACACCTCAGAAGACTGTTTGGCATAAATCCACATCATAAATACCCATCTGTTTTTAATTTTTACTGCTAGAAGAATGTTTACTTGCTTCTGTTATCTTTCCTGTATTGTGAGAATGGAAAAAAGTATACTGGGAGTAAAGATAAATCTAGTCTGACTTGTCCTAGTCTGAGCTCCCACTTTTAAGAAGGGAATTAGCATGTTAGCAGTTGCACTTGCATGAGTTTAACAGGTGGCTTATGATTATGGTAAAGATCGGTGTCTAATCTAACCTAGCTGTGTAGTTCCACAGTTGAGAGATTTTATTGTGAGAAGTAGGTATCTCTGGGCACCCATTCACGTTAGACTGAGTTGGTTTTCTGATATTTAGGATGAAACCCTTTTGGATGTCTCTCTACCTGAGACAACAGAGACACTTGATCTCAGAGGAACTTTAAATGTATTCAAGCTCAAAACATTTCTACATTAAGCTTAACATCAGTTAATAGGGAAAGTGTTTAAATAGATATGTCTATCTCAGTTGGTTTGCATTAATAAACATCTAGTCATAGAAGATAGTTCATGTATTTGACTTTACCAACCTCACAAAGCCATTTCAAAACCATTTCGAAGGGAAAAAAAAGCTAGATTTGTACTAGCTATTGCAGGGCTAGAAACCAAGTGATTCAGTCTTCATTCTCAAGTGTGCACCAGTATCCACTTCTTTGGTTCTACACTTGTGAAAATAGAGAGTACATTTTCATTATCTCAGTCAGAGAAAAGAATTTGATCTGTTTTGTTTTGTGGACTGTTTATCGGGTGATGAGATCCACAGAAATGTCTGTAAAGAGTAATATGATCTTGTAGAAATACTTTGGTGTTCTCTGTTTCACTAAAGTTAGGAGAACTGTTTTTTTAAGATCAAATCCTTTTTTACTTAACATGTGTAAGTTGCCTCCTGGCCAAATTGTTTGAAACAGATATTAATTTTCATCATTATGTATATGGGACAGGTCTGTATATATACTTAAGTGTACTTTCATCAAAGAATACTTTAGATTTTACCATGATGCATTTAACTAAAAAAACCCCCATTTTGTAGTGTATCTCTTTTTTTTCTAAAATATATTAGCGAAGCAAATTAAACATTATTTTATATTGGTTTCAAAAATTGCATATTTGTTTTTATTTGAGCATTTAATAACTTGGAAGTGTGAATTTATAGCATTATTAGTGGGTAAAGGCTTTCAGCAAATTGAAAGTAAGTATGAAAGTAAGTCATTCAATATTATTGTGAAACCATTGATTATATACTCAGTGCTGGCAGTGACACATCCATGCAAAAACTTTGTCCTGAGGAGCCTACATTATAAAGAGGAATATTGATAAGCTGTGGGAGACATGGTGTTTTTCTTGTACACCTTCATCCTGCTTCCATCCCTCATTTTGAAATGGTCCCTGTGGAGGGCATTAGAAAGATGTGAAGTAAAGCTCCAGGGAGTCTGAAAAAAGCGGCTATAGGCAGCATTGAGGAATAAAAGGGGTAGATTTCCTGGTGCAATTAGTTAGGTGTTTCTTATGCATGATGAAGAGCTTATAGTCTAGAGAGGATTATGAAAGGAGATAGCAAATAATGTAGTTATATGCCTCTGTAAGATTCATGTCATTTTGTGACATCATTTCATGCTTACCACGCATTTCAGATGCTTAAAAGTGTGTGAAGTTGGTCTGAGCATCTTGCAGTGATAAGGAGTTGATAATTGCTGGTTACCTGTTGAGTTCAGTTTGTTGTCTTTTAGAGACAATCTGTTTGGATATTTTTATGAATCTGACCATAGCTCCTGAGCAAAGCTTGTACTTGTATTATAAACAGATATCAGAGCATTTCCACAGAACTTGAAAGTGTATTCAGGGAGCTAAAACCAATAAACTCACTTGGAGCAGTATGTAGTTTTCCTTTATTTTTCTAATATTGATGGTGTCAGTTTCTGATTATAATATTGAAATAATAAAATAGTAAAAACATACCTGCAATACTAATACAATATATATTGCATTTTAATCTCTCATTTTAAATTTTAATCTCTCATTTGCCCAGGGAAGCTGTGACCACCCCATCCCTAGAGGTGTTAAAGGCCAGGCTGGATTGGGCCTTGGGCAGCCTGATCTAGTGGGAAGATTTTGGAACTAGATGATCTTCAAGATCCCTTTGAACCCTAACGATTCTAAGATTCTATAATTTTTAAAGCAAATTTAGTTTCTAAATATAACATAATTTCATTTTGTGTTGGATTGTGGAGTACTTCCAATACTGCCTTCTACATTTTGCTTTGAATAATTCTCACTGAAATTAGAGCTGTCAGTGAACAACACCAGACAGATTTTAGTTTTACTCTGAAAGTTATTTCCAGTAGGATGGCTTTTGACAAATATATGCTGGTTTTATACATCTTGTTAGGGTGATTTTTATATTAATTTGCTGTAGTAGCTTTGAATGTGTGACTTATTGTAATACATTCCAAGGTAAAAAGAGCCTTCTAAAACCGGTGTCTGAAACTATGGGAGGTCAGACAGTAATCTCAGGACCTCGGCTTTGTAGAAATCATTATGATAAGTGATACATTAGCAAGGCTTAAAAGATGGAAGATTTTTGAAATGCCATTTAGTCTATTAACTTTCTAGAATTCCCTTGATATTCTTTTTTAGATTTCTACATATATATGTAATACATGCACACAATAGGACATATTTCTGTAAAGGTTGAACTTATAGCATGAACTACATTAATTTAAAATTAATAATCTGTAATAGCGTGGTTCTTGACATAGAACTGGGAAGTGGGAATTTGGGATCTTGCACTGCATTCTTGCTGATGACGCTGATCTGCTTTTTTGGGGTAAAAGAAGTCACCTTAGCTATCCATGCCTTAACTAACTGATGTATTGGATACATACATAGCAAAAATATCACCTTAGATTTCTGTTCCTAAACTGTCTGGTGTATTGAATAGGTATAAAACATCTTGCATTACAGAATATGATAAAAATTGATTAAGTACTATTCATGGTTTGTGAATGTCAATGGGAATTTACTGATTGATGCCCTAATTTTACAAGGTTTTGGGACACTTCATCTGCGCATGTGCAGTGCTTTTGTAGACTGAAGTAAAAAAAATTCAGAATCTTGAGCTCTGGCATAATAATTTCAGCTTTGACATTTTCAGAATACTGATTTTTTTCCCATTACTATGATGATGAAAAAAACCCAGAGAATTGTTCTTAAAGTGTAACCATTTCATTTTTGCCTAATTTATTTGGAATATAATCTTTTAATGCACCAGCTACTCACGCTGTCGAATTGAAGATATTCTGGCCATGTTGGATTGCATGAAGAGAGAATTAAAAAAGCTATTATAGTGCACGTAGGATATAGGGTTGAATTTTTAAAAAAATGACCACTATAACTTACTCCAGTTATTAACTCTTTAAAAAATATGAGCTTTAAGTGTCAGTACTAGACAGATGTACAGATGGTCATCCACATCTTGCAATAACTAGTGTGAATTCAGCCAGGCGGCAGGTGGGAAAGTCTGGACATCTGTATCATCTCTCTGACTTGTGCATTTGTCTCTCAGGGCCTGTACAGCTGTAGTAGCTGCTTCCCTACATGTCATAACCAGGAAAGAGAGGGCAATTGAAATTCTATTCCCATGACATGGACATCAGTGGCTGGCACCTGATACCAAGTTTCTAACTCACTGTGTGCATTTCATGATGTTTGCACAGGAACAGATTTTTTTATGGTGCACACATTTCAGTGTACACTTCCAAATTTTCATGGTACATCTTTGCAATAGTGCATTTTATTTTAAGGCAAAACATAAAAAAGATTTTTTTTCCCTACAGGAAAATATAGTGAATAATGGAACCCGAAGAAGTATTACTATATTAAAAATGGAAGATCAAATTATTACTAGATCTTTTGATACACAATTTTACAATCCATTGAAATTCTACTGAAGAGATATGTACTTTGTGTAGCATGATTGGAATGGCTGCCAATCATGCTTCCCTCATCTATTATCTTATTCAAATTAATACTCGTAAGCTTCAAATATTATAAGTAGCTTTAGCCCTTCTCTAATCTGCTTTTAATAGGAGGAATGAAATACAGTCCATATGGTAACCTGTATGATCTGTCTTGAATTTTTTCTGGGATAAGATCAAATACATACTTGAGTTTTGGTTACATACCCAATCTCAAATTATTTTCATTAAAAATTAAAATCTCCTTTAAATACATTTTGTCTGAGGCCATCTGCTGATTTCATAACTCCTGTAGCCTCACTTCTTGTACTGGATAAATCTCTCCTAACCATGAAGGTTAAAACATTTGAGGAGTCAGTTGTGACATGAGCTTGGAGTGCTGCGTGCTGGGGTGCAAGGGTAAACAGAATTAATCTTTTAAAATACCTACTTCTGACTCAAGAAAATACAAAAAAGTGTTCCAGTGACTTCAGTGGATTTTAGATCTGGTCTTAGTGTGGTAAACTGGCAAACTGTCTGATGCTAAGTATGACTAGATGGGGATGAACAGTGTGCCTTATTAAAGACTTTTCTATGTAATGGTATCTATCAACTCAGAATAATAACACATGATTTGTATTTTTATAAAGTGATATGTTTCTAATAATTGAAAGAGTAGGTAATTTCACAGGGACAGAAAATAAGGTGGTGGTTTTTTTTTTTAACATAGTGTTAATTTAAGTCTCTAGGGGTCTCAGGCTTATGTTTGAAACAAGAGTCCTATGTTCTTGGTCCTGAACTAGTCATTAAGAAGAACACACATTAGAGTAATCATTCTTTTTACCTCCCATTATAATTACTGATCCATTTCTGACTACACTATCAAAAGGCTACTATAGCTGCTTAAAAAGAAGCTTGGCTTCAGCAATGAAAAAGAAGCACATAATTCATTAAAGCTAACAGCAAACATGCAAATTCTAAAATAGTTTAGCACCAGGGGGTGGTGGTGGGATGGTGGTACTTCTAAAACAGGGGATTCCAATCAAGCTGTGTGCACTCTGCAGTGATATAAAGAAGGACTTTTCAATTGTCAGAGGGTGGTATGTGTTAGTAGGTTGACTGTACATTTCAATGGCAATGTCAACTGTTGTGAAAGTATCGAGTCTTAATATACATATGAACTTCCTCATATTAGTTTTGTTCTTTGTAGACTCCTGGCAGTTGAACATACAAGAAGAAAATATATTTGCTTAAACTGTTACATTAAAGTTGGTGAATTTCCCAAAGATATCACTACTGTCACTAAAGGCTCTTGATGTTACTATTTTTTATTGTGATATAACAATAACATCACTTTCCTTAGAGTAATATGTGTGTTCTGGATAGCATAATGGACTTCCATGGACTTTGAGAAACACCATTATTTTGTTGCTGATTTTGTATTGAGTAAGTACCAGCCTGTATTTGTGGGTTAATATATGTATACCATTTGGAATGTACTTAGTGACATTATGTAATTCACAGATGTTTTATTATTCATAGTGCTGTGCATTCATGGTTCTCTGTAGTCACTGTTGTGCAAAATCTAATGAGGGAGGTTCTGTGTGTTTTTTGCTGGTCTTTTAGACTTCTCACACTCTCATTCAGTCAATTCAAATCACAAACACTGGGATGTATTGGCCTATTCTAATTATTTTGCTATTTGACCAATGGAGTGGTAAAAAATAAAACTTTATCTCTCCTCTGTATTTGGATAGTGCTTTAATTTATTGGTTTTGGAAGGGAGAAGTTATGGTTAATATGAGTATTAGATAAGGATTTTATACACATTTTTCATAAGCATAAATGAAATGACACTTATAGACGGAAGTGAACTAAAACAAAATCTGAAAGCTCTCATGTTTCTGTTGTTATCGTTGCTGTTGCTTTAAATCATATTAGAAATGCTTTCTCTGGCTGGTTTAGCAATTCTCTCTCCTTGATTTCATCATCTGATCAGCACCAGACTACTAGCTGATGAAAGAGAAAGTCGGTGTTACTGATTGCAGTGGTATTTATCATTTTCTATTAATATAAACCCCACAGTGCCTATTAATATAAAAAACACAGTGTCTCAGTGCTATAGTTCTACTGAGGAAATCATAATTCATAGGAATTAAATTATGTCCAAAAATTCTCATTGGAATCAGAAGTTTAATTTGGAATTTTGTTACCATTCTTTTCCTGATTAAAACCTGTTCTTTTTTACTTTGTTTCTTATTAGTCATTCCTTTTCCCTGTCATTCTTCATTCTACATTTATGAACTCGTTCCTTATTTTCATCCCTGCTTGGCTGGACTTTTTGAACTGTGTAACTATAAACTTCATAATCTCTGTTTTTTCTTCTGTCACTATATTTAGCATTATTTTCTTGCATGTTTTGTTATCATTATAATTATTATTATGAAATATAATCATTCACTTGGAAAATGTTTATCCACACTTAAAATATCAGTACTTTAGATTTAGTTTGTGGTTTTCTTACAGATGGTAAAAAAGTTCTTGGGATAGCAGTTTTTTCTTTGTTTTCCTACTTCTCCATGGGGAATTATTCCTCCCTGGGAATTCTTGTGCTGAAAATTTAAACCCCTCATGTTTAGGCTCACTGGGATACAGCTTTGTGTAGGCTTGACGTGTCTGGCTACCTGCCCTTGTGGAAATGAAGGATTTAAGTCCTGTGTAACATAGCCTATCCCAGACTAAAATGTCTTGAAGGAAAAACAGAGCAGTTTGCAGGTTTCTACCTTCCTGTGCTGTGTTTGTGACAGCCTTCCCTTTGCAAAGTCTGGAATGAGTATTAGAAGAGTAAATATACTGAATAATGAATCTGACAGTTTTGTAAATGCAGTACCTTTGCACTCTTAAGTGTTTGTAAAACTATGCTTTTGATTTATTTAATATTCAACTTTGATGTTCTGTTCATTTTTGTACCACCTCAGTGAAGAAACATGTAAAGCCCTTTAGAGCAAATCAGTCAAAATGCTCATAGGAAAGTGATGACAAACCCAAGGAACAGAGACTAATGTAAAATCTGAGACGTGTATGGAAAAGTTGAGCTTTGTGTCACATTTGTGAAGAATTAGTGTAAGAAGTCAGTAGAAAAGGGGTTTTTTTAGTCTCCTATGTCCAGTGGACTTCATTAACGTAAGATAGGCTCTTTAAACATCTTTCTTCCTGTGCTACTGTTCTGACTTCCTGTGTGACTGTGTCAGTGTTCACACTGGATATTCAAGCTGCAGTCTTCACACTGGATGAGGGTGTGGTATTCCAACTTGCTTTCCAGAGCTGTGTTGCCTTTGTCGTATTTTCTCATAAGGCTCAGATACTGTGAATATTCTGTGGTCCAAAAACCACTTTGAAGTCTAGCAGTTGTCCATGCTTAATTTTTTTAGGAAGCTCCTGCTTTCTTGCTGAACAGAAGGGGCAGAAAACATAAAGCACACACAATTTGTTTTACTTAAAGTTGCAGAATTTATGGAATGTTGAGCAAAATGGTTTACTGAAAGTCCCCCAAATAGTCCAAAATAGTGCAAAATAGTCCAGAAGGCCTCTTTTGGAGCCATAGTGGATATCAGTCAAAACAGAACTACTCCTGCAAGCAGGAAATGCGTTTAATTCTAATGATGTGTTCTGCTTCTGTTGCTGGTTTACTCTGTGATGAGTACTAGATAAAGGTTTTTAACAGTTTTATATCTAAATTTGGGGAAAGGTAGAAAATATTATGTTAACTCCTATTACAACCCAGGAGTCATTTAAAAAAAACATCCATTCTTTGAGGGCTGTGGTACTTTCTAACATTTTAATCCATTCTCTCTCGTGTCCCAGCAGGAAACTGAATGGATATTGCTAGTCTCACTCAGACATATTGGTATTATCTTCACCCCACACAAGGAAATCAAGAAAATTTGCAGTCATGGAGATCGCGTTATCATACACCAGAGAACCACAGGAGTTAAGATTCTGACTCTGGTTCTTTGCTGGCATAATAGCAGTTTCCACATTTAGGGCTGATGAATATAAATGGACAAGAATATGTATCCTACACAATGTTAAAAGAAAAATGCCTAGGGCGAACTAGCTTCTGTTTGGTTTTGTGGGGAAAAAAAAGTATAAAGCAGCAGTTAGTTTCTTCCTGTGCTTAAGATTTTTCTTCATTCACTATGTTCCCCAAATGGAGACAGTTTTGGGGTTTTCTGCTTCGGATTTTTGCTTTTCTAGATGTAGAAAACACTCCAACATAGGAATACAAAGAAGATGGATGAGACAGCTGATATCTTGAAATGGGCTACTCACTGTAAGGCCAAAGAAAGATAAGTAGAGGAAAATTCACATAATGAGCAAAGCCTAACACATGGTTCTCTAAAAGAGAACATTTTTGTCACTATGTAAATACATTCCTATTCTCCAACTTGAATCCAGCACAAAATAATAATATGTCTTAAGTGGAGTATACTGAAAGCTTAGCTTGACCTCAGTGCCAGGGAAAGTCATGGAACTGGTGATCCTGAGTGCTATCATGAAGCATTTGCAAGAGAATCGGGTGATCAGGCCCAGTCGACATGGGTTCATAAAAGGCAGGTCTTGCCAAACAAACCTGATCGCCTTCTATGACAAAGTGACTCGGCTGCTGGGTGAGGGAAAGGCTGTAGATGTGGTCTTCCTGGACTTCAGTAAAGCCTTTGACACAGTTTCTCACAGCATTCTGCTTTGGAAACTATCAACCTCTGGCCTGGCTAGGCACACACTGTCCTGGGTGGAAAACTGGTTGGATGGCCGGACCCAGAGAGTGGTGGGAAATGGTGTTAAATCCAGCTGGAAGCCAGTGGCAAGTGATCTTCCCCAGGGCTCAGTGCTGGATCCAACCCTGTTCAATGTCTTTATCAGTGATCTGGATGAAGGCATCGAGTGCAACCTTAGCAAGTTTGCAGATGACACTAAGCTGGGTGGAAGTGT
>WAAB01019710.1:94877-242449 GCA_013389865.1 Piaya cayana
CAGGACCTGTCTTTCACAAACCCTTGCTTGCTGGGCCTGATCCCCTGGTTGTCCTACAGGTACTCAGTGAGTGCACTCAAGATAAACCACTTCATAATCATCCTCAGAACCAAGACCAGGCTGTAGTTCCCTGGATCATCCTTCTGGTCCTTCTTGTTGATAAGCATCACACTGGCAAACCTCCAGTCATCTGTGACCTCCCTCATTAACCAGGACTATGGATGAATGATGGAGAGTGGCTTGACAGGCTCCTATGCCAAATCCCTTAGTAGTCTTGGTACTCCACTGGTCCCAGTGCAGACCCCTGAGGGACACCACTTGTCACAGATCTCCATCTGGAGTTTGAGCCATTGACCACTACTCTTTGAATACTACCATCCAACCAGTTTCTTATCCACCATACTATCCACCCACCAAATCAATATCTCTCCAATTTAGAGAGAAGGATGTTGTGGGGGACCATGTAAAAGGCTTTATGGAAGTCTAGATAGATCTCATCCATCAGTTTACCTGTGCCCACTGCTGTGGTTACCCCATCATAGAAAGCCACTAAGTTGGTTATACAGGATTTGTCCCTGGTGAAGCCATGCTGCCTGCCATTAATCACCTCCATGTCCTCTATGTGCTTTAGCATAGCTTCTAGGAGGATATGTTCCATGATCTTCCCAGGTACAGAGGTAAGTCTGACAGGTCAGTAGTTCTCAAGGTCGTCTTTTCTGCCCTTTTAAAAAATGGGCACAATGTTACCTGCCTTCCAGTCACCAGAGACATCTGACTGCCATGACTTTTCAAATATCATGGAGAGTGGCTTGGCCACCACATCAACCAGTTCCCTCAGGACTCTGAGATGCATCTCATCAGGTCCCATAGACATAAATTTTCAGGTTCCTCAGGTGATCATGAACCTGGTCCTCCTCTACTGTGCAAGGGGTTTACACCCCTGGTCACCATCTTTCTGTCCCATGACCCAGGAGGGGTGAGTAGAGCAGTTATCGGTGAAGACTGATGCAAAAATGTTAAGTACCTCAGCCTTCTCCTCGTCTCTCATGAGTAGTTTCATTTCTCTTTAAGCAGAGAAAGCTGTAAGGAGTACAATATATTTTCAATTGTTTTATGGTATATTAACTATGATTTTATTTTACCCAGCTGGAGGTGTGGGATTGATTTAAACTATTATAATTCTAGATAAATATGTCTGTCTTTGTTACATGGTTCCGTATTAGTCTACCTGCCTATTTTAAAATATTACATTGCTGCCCTTCAATATTGCCACACATTGAATCATCTTCCACATAAAATCAACAGCTTTATTGAAATCTCTACTAGAACTGAAGGACAATCTGGAATAGCAAGACTGAAGGCTTTGCAAGGTTTTCTAAAGATGGCTGTCTTTTACTGGTAGAATTCATAAAAAATTACTATAATTTGGAGTGCCAGGGAAGTGGTTTTATGTTTTTTAATAACAGAAAATGATGAAACTACAGTGTTAAATTTATATTTTGCACCCTGAATACTCAAAATTAACATTCAAAGTGATATTTTTGTATTTTAAGTATGAAACTTTCATGAGTAGAGTTTAAATAAAATTTATACTTGTGAAGGGAGGCCTTTCATGTTATATTCATCAGTTGCAATTTTTCAAAACATTTAACTAACAGGAACATAATCATCACTATATAGACTAGTTCTAGGCCCCCTGGAAATAACAGATTAAAATAAGAACCTATTCATCTCACACCTGAGTAAGTTCATCAGGCAATTAAATACAGAAGGTACCATTACTCTTTCTCCTCTTTATCATGACATATGTAACTGTGAGAGTTAATTTTCTTGTTTTCAGGATTAAAACAGATACTAATTAAAAGTGCATTCTGTATGTTTCTGGACTGGACACCTGTATATTTATATTTACTCATATTAGGCCTAAAGCCTTCAACTCCTACAGTTATTAATATATATTGCAGCAGGGTCCTGTTTTTATCATTAAGTCTCCCACAGGTTAATACTTGATGGAGTTTAATATCTATATCCTTCTCTAGTAACCTGGTTTTAGATTTTTGTATTGTCTCAGTCTCCTTCAAATAAACATAACAAAGAAGATTAGTTTCTATTTGGCCTGAGGGTCTAACACCCCTACATCCTTTCTGATTCAACATTTGTGCTTGTATAATACCAGAATATTAGTGTTCACACTGATCCTGTACAAAATCATTCTTCAGGTATTTCTACTGTCATCACAGCCAAATTTTCACCAGAGCTGTTGTTCAATTTCTCATGTATACCTTTAGGACTGAGACCTCTTCGCCTCTTTCTTGGACCATATCATGTTAAGAAATTGATTTCTGAGTCATGCCTTTGTCAAGTGTTGCTTCCTGCTTTTCACAAACACCAGTGATTACCATTAAAATTCATTGATTGCCACTATGGCGATGACAGCCTGATGCTGGTACTTTTCCACTGACTCCTATTAAAATTCCAGACATTTTAAAAGCTTTTCAAACATTCATCTGTCTTCATTTGCTTTGCTTCTTATCCAGTTCCTCTAACACCTGCCCCATCCTTCCTACAGAGTCGTGCCTGCTGGTGTGAAAATATGTTCTTCTGCATAGTCCTGTGAAACAGCCTACTTGCATTTCTCCTTCTGATCAAGCTTTAATTGCTTTTCCAAACTTAATTATAAAAAGCCTATTTTTTCTTTTTTTCTGTTTTTTTAATTTAATTGGCCTTTATTTAAACAAATATGCTTTCTGTAATACTGCTACATGAATACATTGCATTGTACATACTTCTGTCTGCTTTGCTATTCTAATGCATTTATTTTTAGTAATGCAGGAAATAAATTTGGTATAAATTGGATTGCCATTGGTGTGATTCCATCTTTGTATTCTAGAATGATTGGTCTTATTAAAGTATACAGCAAATACAACACTATCTATGGGCTTGTTCTGTACGCATATAGAGGGAGTTTGCATGATACAGTAAGAATCATCTTTTGACAGGAGTAGCTCCAGTGTGGTAGAAGAGCTATGTGCACTTCTACCTTTGTTCATGTCTTTTCAGACTAACCTTTTATAAGTCAATATTGCAACGGGAGGAAAGATAAAGGCATAGAGTTTTAGAGCACTTTAGGGCACTAAATAAATCACTGGAGGACTTCAGCCAAGGCTGCTGATGCAGCCTAACAAGAGTATGAGATTATCAAATTACAGTGCATGTGCTCACAGCACTTTTATGAAAGTGACTCAGTAAGGAAGGATTTGAGAGGACTATTTCAAATAAAGCTAGAGTGACTGAGCTGAAACACAAGCTGAGTGTGTATTCTCTAGGTATGGGGAAAATCTTCACTGAGCTTTTTATTGATGTTTAACATTTCTAAAGGGCAAAAACCAAAAAAAACCCAAGACATCACACATGGATTTAGAATAAATTCTCTACTTTACCTACAGCAAGACTGTGTGGAAAACAAAACAGGAGTACAAGCATTTAAAATGGATCCAACGTGTAATTTCAGTTGTATTCAGGCAGTAGAATTTTAGCCATGCCTCTGTGGCCACTATGAAAGAATCAGAAATACATTTTTGGTAGCTTTGTGACAGTAATTTACAGCAAACTTGTCAGGTTCCCTGTAGGACCTGTTTTCTGTAAAATTAGGCTGCTGCTTCATTGTATTGCAGAGACTTTCTCAGACTGCCAACATTCTTCTCCTTGCCCTTACTTGCTTCAGTTTAAATGATGTACTACACGTCTCATTTTACAAAGAATGGAGAACAGAGTATCCCTGTTGTAAGATATTTGAAGTTTTTCATGCAGTCTGCACTATGAAACAACAAACTGTGAACTGCAGAGATCACCCTGTTGTGCATCTTTCAACTGGTGACATTATTCCCTGTTGTTAGGAAGGCTGACAGTTCCTGCCTCGATTCAAGATTTGTTCTGCTGCTGAATAATGACACTGTGCAGTACCTTGGATGTGTGGCTCACTTAGAACCAAGGTAATCCTTTCTGTGGCAGGTTACATAAATGCATGTGGCTTATGCTGCTTTTACAGAAGCTACAGAAACCATACTCTTATTTTGAAAGTTAGGAAAGTTTGTAATTAATTCTGACATTCTTAATTTTTTTCCCAGTTGCATTCCAAAATCAGTTACTGTCTGAGAGTTTGTTTAGCATATAGTTCTTACTGTCAGGTGTAGTTTGCATCCTCTACACCATCACTATCAAAGTCATAATTTTTCATTTTCTTATGGGATTTTCAGAATACAGTGAGACTGTATGAAGTGATATTTGTTTCATCTGACAAACTACTCTTATGATGTTTATAATGATTATTATATAATGTCTTAATAAAATAATTTTATTTAGTATTTTTGAATGCAGCATTAATATGCTTCTAAATAATATTTTTGTGCAAATTTATATAATTTATGTATATTTAAGTCTGTTCAGTATTATATGGCCGAGGATGTATATGCATGTGGTTGCTAATTAACACTTTGCTGGCATCAAGATGAAACAGAGAATCTTTCCTGAAGAGTCCATAACGAGGGAGCATACAGGCAGCTGTCTTTAGATAGTATGGTCTTCACTGAATTTTAGCAGCCATTTACATCCATAGGGAGAGGAATAGGCCTATAAGATGAGTTGTGACTACAAAGTACCTTCTCAATAGTGAGCGATGGCAAGAAAAATTCTTATTTTCTCATCTTTATGAAAGCTGAAGAACTAGTTATGCTACCAGATTGGGAGTGAGATAATTGAAGAAAAAAAGCTTAATTATTGTATTTTTAAAAAAAGGAAAATAAGCCCCCTTTTCCTTTTCGATCAGAGCAATAAAATATATGTGTTGCAGACAGTTCCTGTTTGACCTGCTTGGCCTGTTAGAGAGCCTTTTACATATTTTCCATCGACTTGACTTCAATGATATGAGACTCACTTGCCTCCTCCTTAAAGAAAATGATATTAAAGCCAATTTTCTACCTTAGACCTTTATCTTTCTAGGTATTGTATCACATGTTGAAATCAATGTGCAGTTCCATTGGCTTCTATGTGTTTGTTCTCATGTTGAGAGTTTCATACATCCATGATGCTGGGGCCTTGTTACATGCTTTTATAAATTCTTCATGGATTTGCAAGGAGATGGCTTATCTGAATTCTCAAATTTAGTAAACATTCCCATACTAATACTAAATTCTCTAAGTGCTTAAATGTAATCATCCTTTTGATCAGAAAATGAAAAAGTTGTTAATAAATAATAATTAAATAATGCAAGGTTCATAAAATCAAACAAGACAGTGAAAACTAACTGCAATATTGTGAAAATAAAAATCTTGGTTTATATTGATAAGTATTTCCTGCACTCCAAAGAATTTTGCATTTTAAACATTAAGTAAATGTTGGATGAGGAATTCTTTCTCCTCTTCATCTTTGAGAATGACAT
Source organism: Piaya cayana (assembly GCA_013389865.1). Classification (NCBI taxonomy): domain Eukaryota; kingdom Metazoa; phylum Chordata; class Aves; order Cuculiformes; family Coccyzidae; genus Piaya; species Piaya cayana. The sequence goes on from WAAB01019710.1 coordinate 100,315, forward strand.
TAAAATGTAAGCTCACTTAAAAGACTGCCTAGTCTAAAAAGCAATTGATTTTTTTCCTCAAATGACAGATTGAAAATCTTGCAGTATGTGTCTGCAATGAAACGTATGACCTGCAGACTGACTGATCTGGTACAGTAACCATATAAATTTCAAACTTTTTTGAGATTTTTAGTATGACAGTAATAGATATGCAGATTTTATAAAAACACATAAACTATGATGTTTAATGAGATACTGAGGCACCTCCTGTTTTCAAGGAAATCATGAGTCACTAAAATTTCATGCAGGATTCAACAAAGATTAAATTGATTTTTTATTTTGCATGCACTGAGAACATGCTTTGTTGGTTCTACATTAATCTTTTTGCAGCTTTCCCTTCCTCTGTAACCTGAGGAAAAAAAAAATCTTACCACACCAGTTCCTTCTTCCTGATCATTAAATGTCTTTTTAAATTCATTTGATCCTTCATTGCACTCTTTATGTTTGAAATACAGTTTAATCTAGGCTGTCCCTTCTCTGATGGTGACACACCTTATTTCTGCTCCCACGCTATCTTTTCAGATTTTCTCTTTTTCTTTATCAGGCTTTTATTTGAAAACATAAACCTTGCAATTGATTATGTTTATCATAGTAGAAAATAATTTTCTTTTTACTGTGAAGTTGAGGCATAAATCTTTTCAAAATATAGCAGTTGTTGTAAAACAAGTATATACTAATAATATAGTATTATTCCTTATTTGAATGTGTGCTATTTCTGAAGATCCTCTGCAAAATACGTACTATAAAAATTTCAGTAAACTTATAAAATGTTTTTTAATCATGGATTCCTGTTTTATTATGACTTTTGTTCTTTCCACAGGTGATTAAAAAACCTCAAATTAAATTTCTTTTAAAGTATGCAAAATGAAATTTAAAATTTTAATGAATGAGTGAATGAATGAATTCATGAATTAAATGAAAATAATTTCAGATATATTTATAGAATATATACCTGTAAAATAACAAAAGGCAGGAATCACTGATTTTAAATAAAAATTAAGAGTATACTCAGCAGCTATTTTTTAGTTACTTTACTCCTTCTTCCCCATTACTTTCTTAATTCTTCTTGTCTTGTATTCTACATTTTTAATTTTTTTTCTTTGCATGTAATGCTTATTTGGCATTCAAGGAAAAGTTTCAACAAGCTCTTTTGAAAACTTTTCATAAAATTTCAGAAGTTATTAACGTGTGTAAACAGGGTCTTTTGGGATGGGGCAGTTATTTCAAATAAATTATATATAGGTTTAATTTTCTCCTCTTTAAGTGGGTAATACAGCATTCAGTAATTAATATATAGTTTTCTAATTGACAGGATTCTTCTAAGAAAGAGAAACATCCATGAATCCTCAGTAATGATATACCGCTCAGTTGTGCAAATAGCATTGTGATAGGATTTAATATAGAATTGAAATAATAAAAATCTTAGCCTTTTTCCAAGTGAATTAATCATGTGTATTTTAGTACTCTGTCTGCATGGTAGCAGACATGGACAAAATAGTTGAAACAGTTAAGATCTGTTCTTTAGAGCTGAATGGAAGAACATCACTATGCAGCTGGAGAGATTATAGAGGATGCTATTTTAAGGGCATATTAGTTTTATTTTCTACAGGCATATGGAGTATATAAATTATAACAGGGTAATTCGTTAGTTTCCATGCTCATATACACATTTAGAACATATTTCAAAGACGTGTTTGAGTCTCTGTTACTTCCCTATCCAAGGTAGATCTTGCATGCAGTGTAAAATTCAATGAGCCCACTTTGACTATTTTTCTCAGAAATACATAGTCATAGACCAGGGCCTATTATTCTCAGCACATTAAAAACAAGTGTCTTGTGGGTAATGAAGGCGCTTGATACTGAGAAATGAAGATCATAAGCTAATGATTCTACTAATAAAGTTGTCATTAAAATTTGACATAGGTTAGGAAAGCAAAAGATCTGAATCACTGCAACATTAAACAAACATTTCAAGACAAATTGTGCTGGTTTTCTGACTACTGAGGTCTTTTTCTTCCTATCTATCCTGGCGTTATCTTACAACAAGCATTTGATATGTCCTGTACATGTCTATAAAGGCCTTTCCTGAAGAAGTTATCAAAATAAAACAGATAAAATTATTCTTATGTTATACATGTAGACTTTGATTCAGTTGAAATACTCTAGATTGCTTTTGAGTGGTTATAAAAAGTTATTAAAGGCTATGGTTTGGCTTACCATATATAAACCATAGTTGCGTATGAATAACTAAGAATAAATTCTAACTGTGCGGAAGGTCCAGAACTGAATTAAATTAATTCAAGAGCTTAATAGTCTCTTGAAAATTATTAATTTCCTCCCCCATGCTAGCAAAGGGATAGCTTCTAATAGAGAGAATAATAAAACTCTTTCTATTGGTTGTGAATATATCAGGCTCTGTTTTACAATATAGTACTCCATCTACAATAGGCTAAAGAGAGAAGTATAGGAATTACAGATTTTAACTGGAAGAGTTGTGATGAATCTTCAAATGGAGTAACACTTCAATATCCATTGAAAATTAGTTTTATTTTGAAAGTTAACTCTCAACTGCGTGAATACCATTCTTTTTTTTTATTGGAAGTTGAAAATCTGACTGAAGTGCCTTCTTGTAAAAATAATAATAAGGAATTCCAAGAAATAGCTCATGATAGCTCTTCCATTCATTTCTGATCTTTCAAATTTTAATATTTGTTTCTTTTTCATATTTATGACTTTTTTCATAATAATGATGTTTCCTCCTCACGATTAACTTTTATAAAAAAAATTTGAATTTCTTATGCTTGTGGGGTGCCTTATCCTTGAGAATTCAACATAAGGAAATCAAATGTGGGATCAGGGAGGTCCTTATATTGTATTACAGGATTAAACATTAAGCATTAATTGGCATTCTAACAAGGAATTTGTAAACCCTGTGAGATACCAGCACCCATGGTGGATTGTGTAGCTCAAAGGCTGCCTGATATACCCTCCTTGGAGCTGTAGAGCAATGTGTGGGAGGTCTGGTATAGTGTTCCACTATCCAGTTTTAAAGATCACTTGCTAGTTGGCAGGATGGTGATGTTAGTTACTTCCTCTTTAATTTATTACCATTAAATTAAATAGGCAATAGAGTGACAAGTTCATTTAAAGACTTGTATACATTGAAGTGAGAAGTTAAGCATGTTTGTATCTACCTTGTTTTTTCATTAATTCCCAAGGTCTTCTGGGCTGAAGACTGGGTTCTTATGCCTTCTTATGCCTTAAATGTCACATCTCCATTTTGCTTTCCTAGACTGCAGTCCTACCCTTCATATCTTATCCTGTCTTTGATGGTTATTCAGTTATGCCTGTCATTCCATCTTTTTCGTACCTCTCTACAAAACATGACGATAATATGATCAGTTTTACATGGATGCACAGTCATATAATTATGATTTAAGGATATTACGCTTATATTAATAAAGGCAATCAGAGAGTTTAAGCCATAGTGAATAAACTAATTTTGAATGAACGATCATGAAAACAGTGAGGACAGAACAGAAAGAATATAATCAAAATGTGTTTATCTAGTCTAAATTACTTAGTATTCTTTCTGTTAGCAGTTCCAAGAACTGTAAAGATAAATATTTTCATAGAGAGTTTATTGTTATTTTTCTTGTATAATGAGACAGGGATAGCAACTATTTTCAACCAATTTAATGAAGACCTTTCTACTTTCAAAGCTACTTCACAATGGTGAGAGAATATTTCCTTCATGATATTTGTTCTTGTGGCCCTTGCTCTGAAGTGCTTTTGTTCTTTTGTGTGCATACTGAGGTAAGCAGCTGTTTGCGACTCTTCAGTAACCATGACTGAAATATTATTTTACAGGAAAGCAAGAGAGAGTCTCTTCCCATGAAATAAAAAGTGAAGTTTGTTCATTTTAACTGTCTTGAGGGACTATTTCCAGTTCCCTCTCAACTGTCTTGTTGTAGTAACCATTTAATGTTATAATAACACAATACAATGTGACAACCATAAAGTCTTAACAAGAGGCTTTAATGTGCTCAGCTTTCTCTATGACTGCAAAGTTGGAAAATGAAGACAAGGCTATGGAGGTCTTATCCATCCTTCAGATTTTCATGGAGGCTGGATATTGACTGGTTTTTATATAGCTTTTATATTAATTAAATTATTTTCTGTAAAAGCATTATAATTTTCCCAATGGAATTGTATAGCATTAATATATGTGCAGTTATATCAGTTTGCAATAGCTTTGGTGACTCGTATCAAAAGATATTACACCTTTCCTTTCAACTCTATTGGTCTGGTTTATTACACTAGTATATCTGCATCTACGTTTTAGCTTTAAGTATAAAGGTATTATTAAAGAGATCAAACTTTGCGTGTAAACAAAATAAGAGTCTTTTTTTAAGGCTCTGGCACCTCTCTGCCAGAAGACCTCACTGAATGAAAGTGCATCTCAGAAACAGCAGTTTCACTCCCTCCAGCATACTAGATACCTTTCTGGGTTCTGATATTGCTTTATATTTTTTCACTTCCTTCTAGCCAGATTTAAAGGCTGAATCAAAATGGGACATTGAACATAGTTTCTCTGAGAGGAGCTTGAAATGATGATGTTAGTTCACCCTGATTCAATTAATTTAGAGATTAATAATATTATAGCTCTTATCTCAAGGAAAAAGCACTTTATTTTTTTTCTCTCTCACACTCTAAATCTATTAAGAAAGCAAGGAAGAAAGTATTTTTGTTGTGAACATGTATGCATTAATATATTTAAGAAAATATCTTGTAAATTTTTTTCATTTTTCCTAAGGAACCTAGGTAACTTTACAGCTATGTTCTAAATAATCTTCTGGCCTGGACCGCATAGTAGCATGTAGGTATTAGTAGATTAGCACACGGAGATCTTTTTATATTTGCCTGTCTTTAGATAAGGCGTATATATGTACCAGAAGTCAATATCTTATTTAAGAGCCAGTAATATCTCACTGAAGGGCTTAGGTATTTTACTAGGTGGTGAAACACTTTCCCTGTATGCAGCTGCTGGTATTACAAAAGCGGCAGTAAATTGTTAGAGCCATTTTTATAGTCTGACAATATTTTCCAGAGGAGGCAAGATCTCCTCGATAGTCTTTCTATGTAATCTGCATGCAGAGAAGGACAAAAAGAAACAGATGGCAACTTCTACTTTCTTCCTGCAACCACAAGCTGGAGAACCACAGGCATACTGTCTTAATGCTGCACATTCTGGCAGATGGCAGAAGCAATGTTTAGCCTGTATATATGACAGTTATAATGGAAATATATCCAGTTAGGAGAGTATTTGATGGGATAATGATGGAGAGTGCAGTAACTTTATAATGTTCTCTGACATCTGTGTTTTGTCTTTAGCTGACACAAACCAGAAGATAATAAACCCCAAACTAATTAATTCACCTTATTTTTCTCTGCGTATTACTGAGGTAGAACCTCACTCAACAAAACATGAGTAGTATGTCAATATCTATAGACATGTTAGAATTAATGAAACAACAATAATGAGTTTAATAATGCTCTACTGCAATAGAATGTCTTCAATAGGAAACTTTAAAGGAAGAGAAGATCTATGTACTGTGTCTGTTACTTACTGTGGTATTACAACCTGGAGTGAAAAAGGCTGTTGTAATATTACTTAGATTCTATGATAAATAGTGAGTGAGAGTATGACATACCATAGAGGGGGTCTTTATGTGAAATAATGTGAAATATGGCTAGTGCACTGAAATAAAAGCACCCTTCGTATGCACACCCTTGCCTATCTATACAAGTGAAAGAGTGTATAAAAGAATGCATTCTCAGCATCAGTGGTTTTTTTGACATCAGTCTGTTCACATGACTAGTCCCATTAATTTAATGGGTCTATTTGTGTCAAGAAAGATTTCTTATGTGACCGTGGTTTGCAGTGTTGCTCCCAGGTTCTAAAAGAGACATTTATAGCAGTGCAGTTCAATAACTAAGGAAATTATGTGTTGTTTCTTACCATACAAGACTTTGATTTCAATGAATTCAGTAATCTGAGCCAGGTTGAAACTAATTACTTGAGGCTTACTTAGGGAAAAATGTGTAAGTGGTAAAGAATGCCCATGGACATGAGTGACCGAGCTCTTTGAAAATGTGCTCGCCCTCCTCCTCCTTATAAATGAAATTCAGGTGTAATTATTGTTTCCTAATACAATTAATCTTCAGGACAAATGACATGCATTAATGTACAGAGAATAATTTGTACTGGCTTCTTTCTTGAAGAGGTTCTGTGTTTCTGATAGGTTGAAAAGTGCCAGGAAGTGCATGAAGTTACAGTGTCCAGGGATATCACACAGAAGGACTTACTGAATAGTGTAAAAAGAGAAGAAAGAATGAGCATCATAAACTGCATATTACACAAGACTATTTATGAGATTTCTGAGGTTTCTGAACTGTCTTCTCATGTTCAGCTTGTCTTAAATAGTAAATTAAGAGAACAGTGTAATGGCCAAACTGCACAAAAATTTACTTTGAAATATTTCTCCAGCTAATGATAAAGCTATCAACTTTTTTTGTAAGTTTTAATAATATAAAATTAAAACTATGGAAACATGCTGTAAAACTTTATTTTCAAGTCTTGGTGTTATGGATCTAACTCATCAAATTAACACTGTTGATCTGAAAGTCAGCATCAATCGAAGCTGATGGAAAGACTCCATGGATTTAGTAAGCTTTACATTAGACACTTGTTTCACTAACAATCCTGGCTAATTAAACCCTTTGGTAATAAAACAAAGATCCCAATAGCAGCACTGCAATTTCAAAGACTGTAAAGGCAGATATTTACCCTTCTGTCTAGCATTCATTAGCTTGCTTTTTTCTTAAGTAGTTACTCAGCTTAAAGTCCACCTCATTATATTTAAGAACATAAGTGAGGGAGAGGGACCACAAGCTACATCTTTTCCCCTTGAAACCAACAAATATGCAAGTGTAATATTCTGTCTGATACATTAGGATTATGCTTTCGTGGAAAATTAAGAGTAGCACTTTGCTTTAAAAAACAGTGTTATGAAAATGATCATTAAGATTTTCTTTTCCACTAGATTCTTCAGATGATATTGTATGTCTAAATACCTATGCATATCTCATTTGTTGTATTCAATCTTTTCCTCCTATCTGGAATTCAGTGGTAATATTTTGGTGAGAAGGACTTTAAAATCAAATGCTATGTGAAATGGAGATGGAGTATATCTATGTTAGATATACTCCAGTTAGAGTGCTTCTTACCATAATGCAAGCATGCTATGAAGATTTCATAGTCTTTGTGTTTCTGGACAGACTCGCAGTTTAGAAGGGGAGAAGCTGACCAACACTTTGTCAGTGGTAACAGAAGCCTTTAATCAGAGTGTGGAAAATTAATTCTCTGTAAAAGCATCTGGATTCTTTTCCTGCCTTGTAGTCATCTTCATTTGCAGTACTTTATGCTTTACTTGTGGACTGTATCATAAAATGAAGTTAAAAAAAGAAAAGCAAAAGCAAACCTGCTGCCATCAGCAGAAGAAAACAGATGCCTTAGTGGGAAATGAGTTTCAATCTGAAAATTAATACAATGAATGGCAAGGCTACAACATGTGGAATATAGAGTGGATTAAAAAAGGGAAATTGCTCTCACTACTGAGCAAGTTTTTTGGCATACTTTTATTCATGCATTTGATAACAAAGTTATCCTAACATTGTTCTGCCTGTAAAGCTTTTCCAGCCATAATATACAAGAGCTTTGTTTTTCCCCTCACTGTGATGACTCTGTCCTTTGGTATTTTTCATAGCTTGACATGAGGCAGTAATGGTTCTATTAGCTGCACAGTATCTGCTGAGCTTGTTGTTTTCAGGGAGCATGTCATCAGCAGTGTCTTTCTGCAGTTTCCTTATTAGCATGTGCCCTTTACTGACTCTGCAGGAGCTATCACCTAGAATTAAATATTTTCTGCTAGACCTGTCCTTACTCTGTGCAAAATGATTACAATCTATTATGCCATCCTTTTGCTGACAGCCAGATACCACTGAGTTTACAATAAAATTGCTCCACATTTAAATATTATACTTCCTTGCTGCACTGAGTATTGATAAAAGGAAATGTTGGAAAAATCCTTTCAGTTCAGTAACTGGTGATGAACTTTTGAGAAGAAAAATGTGGATGCTTATTAAAATGATCATATCAGCTATGCTGCAATAGTTGTAATAACCATAACAATGGAAAATGTAGAACATTCCAAGACCTATTGCTTCATGAAGATTGCAAATACGGTGTAGAGTATCATAGACCTTCAGAAGTTACAAAATAATTGTAATGGAAGACAAAAGTTTTTATTATTAATATTGAATTTTATAATACAAAAGACAAATTAAGTATTCTTTAGCATTTCATGATGCAAAGACCTTTACATGCTGACAAAAAAAAACCACCTGTGTGTGCTGATAATTGTTAAGTTAATAATCAGTTATTGATTAGTTTTTTCACTGGAGAAAAGAGAAATGCCACAGTTTTCTTTGTTGATTGAATGTAAACATGTTGTTTCTTTTCCAACATATTCTCCTTCTTTCAAACCCTGTTTCAAAAGAACCTCAAAACTCTCATCGTACAGTTGTCTTTATTTTTACCAAGATATCACCTCCAGCATTGTAGAAGATTTTGGTTTTAGCTGCTCCCAGGGAGTGTAATACTCATGCTGAAACTTCTTTGCTGGTAGGAGTTGTTGCTGTACAAATAAAGAAGGCAGCACAGTTCCGCCATAGTGGATGCTTTCTGTATTGGTATTTTGCTTCCAAAAATTTTACTCCATAAATAAAGTTCTGCTTGAACATAAAGCCTGCTGCATCACTACCTTACCTTATAGGCAGGGCAATGCTTACCTGGCTTAATAAAGTCCTGTCTGTGAAAGCCTTGGGACCTATTTTGTAATTTTGACACTTTTTGCTTTTAAGAGCATGGTTTTTTTTCTTTATCTCCATCTCACACTAGCCTGAACCATTGTAACTGTGATCAGTCTCAGACCTACTATTTCTGAAGAATGACATTTTATAGATATAGTAAGGAAAACTCTCTACCATGAAGAATTTACCATAAAAATGTATCAGTACATTCCTAATCTATATTTTGTAAAATGCTTTACATTTTTAGCCACAAGGGCTGCCTTTCTTTAGCATACAGCAGTTTGGGGTTTTTTTTCATGTTTTACACATGAACCTGCATGCCCCACAAGGATAGATCACTGTCATATTAAAATTTTTGTGCCTAATTCATAGAAGCCATCTGCTTCATTTACATGGAATAATCAACTACCAAAAATATATATATTGCATAATAACATAGTTTGAAAATTAATATCCACTTTAGAGAATGCATGTCTTATTCCCATTGCAGCTCATGTATGAAGTGTCTGAAGCAGAGAAAGGGACTAGTTTGTGTTGGTCTTCATAGGATATGAAAATGTTTAAAGACATTTTCACCACAGTATTCTTATATTTTCAAATAAAAGTACAATTTCAGATAATTAAATGCATATGTTTTCTGCCAGTGCCTTTAGCATATGAAGATTTTCTCATGAATCACTGTACTTTTCTTTAGGCTGTACATCTGATTTCTTGGGGCTACCAAGAATTATTTCCCTAATTTTTCCTGAAATTTGACTTGTTTCTTGATGAAAACACAAAACTATTAAATCTCTTGATATTGCACTTAAAGTAAATAAATAGAAAGACTAAAACTTCACATTGTTATGTCTGTTCTCCTGGATACAGAGTATTTTTCAATGTCATACCCTGCATCCTATATTCATATTTAAATCATGCTGAAATTAGGCTGAAATCAAGTTAGTCATGCCTAATATGATTGGGTTATGAAATTAAGATTGACAGAAAGACTGCTTGCACAGCAGCTGTGCCTTATATAGATTAAACTAGCTCAAATGTGGCTTTCTTATAGGACTCATGTCAGTAGTAGGAGACCTGTATGGGAGTAGGGTAATCTGAAACAATCAGAGAAAGCTGATAAGCTCATAAAATGAACATTAACAACTACTTTGGAACCACCATGGTGCTCAGAAATCTCCATTTTGCCCAGGAGCATCTGTGAAAAAGCCTCTGAGGAATCATTGTTACCTTCAACCTGTGAGATATATCCAGAGCTCCTCCTTGACCACTGAATATGTATTATGTGGCTCCTGACCATATGGGCATATTGGTGCACACTCTGTAAGGTCCTGTGCCTATGGTACAGCATGAGAACTAGAATCTATTATCATTGAAGTCCATGCAAAAAAGCTGTTAAACTCATGGGTTGTATATACAATAGCTGTGCATAATATACTTGGGAAACATTTGTGTACAAGCTAAGATTTCATACCCTTGCCACCAAATAATCCTGTAGATCTAGGATCTGAATGAGCTGGTCTCTTATATGTGAATTCATGCAAATATGAACTGCAGTGGAGCTACCTCTGCCTACAGGAAGGCACTGATAGAATCTAGGAGCTGCTTTGCCATTATGATCTCCAGTAACCAACGTGTCCTCCAATTGTGTGCAAATATAAAGTGTATATTACCTTATTTATTTTAGCTGCACTTGTTGTGCGGACCATTTGGTGATATCTGAACTGATATAGATATCAGTTATCTATAAAGCAGACCTAGCATAAGAATGCTTTTGTGGAGTCTGGTGTAAGTACAAAAATGGGCATGTTTTATTTATGTTGTGTCAAATTATTTCTTTTTCCTTGGTAAAGCAGTGAAATATGTTCACTATATTGGTCCACTAGAGAGAAATGCATTATTGAGATATCCTGGGAACCAACACTGATCCTAAGGGCCCAAATCAGTTGAGGTTTAACATCCCCCTATGCTGAAGTGAAAGCAAGGACAAAAATCTATACCAACAAAAAAGACTGGTGAGACTAGAACAGAGAATTGTGTTACTTACACACAGGGAATATGTAAGCATATGGGTCCAACATTTTGTGACTCAAACATAGTTGATGATCCAAGTCAGGGAACTCCAACAGACCTATGTAATTTCCCCCAGTTATTTCTGTAAAGCTGCCAGTACACAGTGTATTTCCTTGTTCCTCTGATAGAACAGAATCTCCTGAATCAGAAATCACTGACAAGTCTTGTATTTACTAGAAATTAAATTTTTAACTCCAAGTTTATGTTACTGGTCTCAGGTACATTAATCTTACATATAGTCTTTTTCAGATTCCCCAAGTACAGACTTAATGGAGAAGTAAGGATACATAAGTTATTCCCAAACATGATTATTATGTAACAGTAGTTTTTCTGTTTCATTCAGGAGTTTGCTAAATCTCTCTAGCCTTGCTTAAACACCCTAAACTTTATCCAAAGTAAAGCACTTCCTAGAAAGTCTTATTATTGCCAGTTAAACACGCGTATTTAAACTGTAGTTTATTTTTTAAGATTTCTCCAGTTTCTTCAAAAGAAAACAAAACAAAACCTGCTGAAATATTGTTGATTTCGTGTACTTCATTATGGCCTGTATGTTACATGCTTTGTGATTTGACAATTACTCCATTGATGTTGTTAGTTATCTTGCATATATATTTACATCAGTAAATTTTACATACTTAAACAATTACCTTAGAACTTAAAATGTAAAGAAACTGCTGTTGATTTAATTATTTTTCTCAAGTATCTGTTATGTATGAATACATATAGTGAGAGTTGCATAAAACTATACCTACTCAAGAGAAACTTCTTTGCTTTCTAGTCTACCGAATTGCTTTAATACTCATGTACTGTCCTGGGTAGTAGTTACATTCCACTACATAAAATGTTGATGTACAAATGTTAATGTGCAAATGAATCCTTAACCAAAGGTGCACACAAAAGCCAGAAGTTACAAGAAAAATTTTATGATGGACTTACACTGTGATGTTTAGAATTTGCAGTAGCAAAAGGTATTCTCCATTTTCCATTTAAATTTGAATGCTGTTAAAGTTCAAGTTAATCAATCCATCAGTTTATTTTTGTGTTTAGCTGTACTGACCTTACAGTACTTAAAATATGTCTTTCTGCCCTGAAGTGGGGAGCAGAAACTATGATCATCTTCATATTTTCAGAAAACTTACTTGCAACAATAAGGTCTATTCAGAAGATGCTTCTGTACTCTACCCTGAATATTGCATAATTTACATAATAGATGAACAGTCTGTTTCACACCTTGCATTTCTCTGCATAATTTCCATTTGGAGCTTCTGAATTTTAAGTAGCTCACAACTGCAAATCAGATATTACTGAATTCCAGATGTGTGTATAGTGTGCACACTGTCCACACATTCAAAAGAGAAGACTTGCTTTTGAAAGTATTTCCTTTAGTTTCCTGCTTTGTGTGCATGGATAATTTCTTTGTATTCAGAATTTCTTACATTTTACTGGTTCTTTTTGGGTGGCCCGTGTCTTTCATTAAGAATAAATAAACTGAACTGCACTTAAATAGGAAGAGAAATGAAGTATGCTCTAATGACTGAAATGGAACCCAGAACACAATGAATTTTGAAAAAGAAGTATTGTTTGTAAGTAATTATAATCCTAAATATTTGGGTTATTATTGTACATGTTATACAGTCCAGACCTTACAACAAGATGCAACTTTGTTGTTACAGTGTTAAAAATGCTATTGTTCTTAAATGATGAATAAAAAAAAAGGTATATCTCTCTTTAGAGAATGCATTTGTAAAACAGAAAAAAATGCAGCAGTATGTATGTATGCATAATCTGCATGCTTACACGCATTAGAATTGAAAGCATACTCCTTTCTTTATGGTACTGAAACAAACAAACAAAAACTGTATATATTTCTATTTGAAGTTTCAATTAATTTGTAAGTACCAGGGAAAAATCATAAGGATGTTTTGTTTTTAAGGGTATTAAGCATAAGGGTATTAAGTTTTTTTTGTAATACATTTTGGTATAGGAAACATCCTGCTCCTCTTAGTACTTTTCAGCATCATGTTGTATGAAAGAAAATGCAAAGGAAGCAGAGTGCTACTAGTGATGCATTATTCACAGAAGAGAGAGCAGAGCATAATTATCTTGCTTTTTGCAGGGTATTCAGCAGCAAGGTAGCTCCTGAGTGGCCACCATATATCTATGACTGCTAGTATTTGCCCTAGTTCAAAGAGCTCTAACTTAGGAGTAAGTAAAGCAAGAAGAACCTTTTATTTATGTTTTCCACTGTGTTTTGAAGTTTCTTTTAACATATGAAGGAGTCATTTTAATAGCTCTTATTTCTTTTTCTTAAAGCATCTCAAAGGCAAAACATTAAACCTAAGCAATATAAAATACAAACAATCATGTTAAAGTTGATTTGTCATTTCTACAGTCAGCTTTGTGTTCTGCTCTGTAAATTTGGTTGATTTAAAAATTTCTATTATTTCAACAATTCATCTGTACAATAATCCTGGGATTTGTTTAATTTGCTAGTAGGGACAGGGTTGCTTTAATACAGTTGTATAGATGTGTAGTTGTTCAACTGATCCATGAGCCTAATGAATAAAATATCATTTAAAAAAAGTGATTTTAAAAGACTAACCTGGAACTTCATGTCAAACATCATTTTATTATCTCAGTGTTCCTTCACCTGGAATATACTGTTATTCTGTATGTGCAGCTCTTGCTTGTGTACCTGTAGTGTGATTAATGGAGGCACAGAAGTGAACATCCTGCAGTGACAATGTGGATTTTTTTATAGTGAAGCCTTGCTTAATTCATCAGAGATAATTGTCTTTCCACTATATGAATTAGAACTCAAGCATAAATTAAGTAGTTCAAATTCTCAGGACTGTGAAAACTGTTTCTTGTTTCCACAGGTGGCAAGAGTAGGATGTAAACTGTTTTATTATGACATTCACATGTTATCATGGGATATTTTTTTTTTTTTTGCTTACACCACTGATAATAATTCCAGCCTAATTAAGGTGTCCATTTTTATGGCTCTGTTTTTGAATAAGCTACAGAAAACCTCAGTGTTTTACTTCAGCACTTCTTGGAGCTGATCATATCTGACATACCTTCAGCACACGGGGTTCATCTGCCTCAGCACACTGGAATGTTCTTGGCTACTTGTCATAAATGTAAAATCTTATAGGTGTAGAAACTAGCAGTCACTGCAATCTGTATTGCATGGACAGGCAAACAGAGAGGAAAGCCTTCTGTTGCTTTTAAACATTTTGAAAATTTTTAGTGAGAGTTTATAGCATTCTCCAAGTAGAATGATCATTTCATGGTAAAGAAAGATAAACAGAAAAGAAGAAGGTATAAAAAAGAAAAAAAACCCCAAAAACCAAAGGAAACTTCACATTCATGTTGATTAGGTAGATTTAGACATAATTGAAGTGCTGTTGTTACTGGCAGCTGCCCGCAGTGAAAAGCTATGCTCTGTCTTATAGCTTCTTACAAGGACGTGAGAGTCATTGTGGGGCTGTCTGGTTTGACATTAGACAGTATAAAGAAGAGACAGGTGTGAGGAGAAAGGGAGGGTAATTAGAGTAAGCTTGTTCATAAAAAGCAAAATTTTTTGAAGATCGATGATCACTTTATTTAGCAGGATAACTGGGTAACTTTTAAAATAAATGCTATTTTTTTAACCTAAGTGATTTGACTTTTTTTAAAATTTTAAAATTATATGTTTTTGATATTTAAAAATCCAGAATACTTTAATATGCTGAGAAAACTCAGTAGCAGTTTTGGATACAGAGAATTTTAAAGGAACTATAAAAAGTACCCCATTGTTGGAAAAAGTTTCTTTTATTAAGACATCTTGCATTTTTCTTTGAGATAATATTTAACTTTGAAACCTTCAGCTGTTTCAATCTTCTTTGCAATCTATTTCCAAATATTTTTTATGTGTATTGGACTGTTACATGTTATGTGATACACCAATATAGTATTGATGTATCTATATTATCTGAAGTTAGCAATTGTTCCTCCCAGTAAACATTTAAATAAGACAGTTGAAAATAAAACAGAAATTTGACATCTTAAAATTTCTATTTACTTGTCTACCACCTAATATTTACTTAAACTTGAATAATTTCCTATTTTTGTCTAAAAATATTTCTATAAAATATGATTTTTTAAAGAAACCTTGAATTGATTACATGCAATAAGCAGCAGAAAGTAAGGACATCTAAAAGTTGTCAAAACCAAATTGTACTTCATTCCTCATCATAAAAGAATTACAGAACAGAGAAATTAATCAAAAGATGGAAAAGAAGGAAAAAGCTCACATATTTTCACATCATGTCTTGACAACATATTTTGACTTCTGAAGGTAAAAATATAAATCTTGTCCTTGATAACTATACATCTAAGTATCTTCATAAACTTACATTAATTGACAGTACCAATGTGGAATTTTTACATATATGTACAACAAATCACTGTGTTTGTGGTTGGCAAATATTTTGTCTTTTCATGAATTTTGTGAAAAATTGACTTAATCCTCAAAATAGATCTACCACAAAAAGACATTACTTTATTTCTAGTGAGCTGTTAATTTTGTTTTTCTCATTCCTCTCACAACCAACCAACCAACCAACCAACCAACCAACCAACCAACCAACCAACCAACCAAAAAACCAAACAGGTGTGTGACTAAACTTAGTATTTTATGGTGCTAAATTTTAATCTGGAAGTTAAACAGTAATGAAATCAAAGAGGGCCCAGGATGTCTAAAAGAATTACTGCAGATGATCTTCCATGATTAACCCAGCTGTTCGATATTCTGGCGGGACTAAATATTGAGAAAAATGGAAAGACTTTGGGAATGTCACCTTCTCCACCTTATCGTTGCTAGTGCCACTGGTGAAAACAATAAATATGTATTAAGTGTAGAAAAGAGCACATAAACTATGAGTAATCTTTTATCTTTAGCATGGGTCAATGCTAAAATTTTAATTTCAGTTGAAAGAGAAAGTTTTTGCGTGGAATCTCTCTAATTGTGAATAGAGGATCTGTTCTTAAAATACAAACTTATTCTAGTAAAGATGCAGGAAGCAAGCTGTATTTTTCAGGTATTAGTTATCTGTTTCACTCTCTGAGTTGTGCTGAACTGAGCTGAGCTGTATGACTTTGGCTACTGTTGTCAACAAAATATTAGATTAGAATATATATGTCTAGTCTTCTGAAAATGAAGAGCAGTGGTTAAAACAGTGCATGTTTCAGAACAATTACTTGATACTTTCCCTTAACAATCACGCCGTGCTATCATTGTAATACATTTTAATATGGGTGCTTTGACAAAAATAGTTGTAAAATTTCATGCTCTGTCAAAATCATTACAGTTGATTTTTTCATTCTTACTCTGCGTAGTACCTTACTTTTCACAAAGTCATACCACTTTCATTGTGGAAGGATTCTGAAAAATAAGTGTGCTGGACTTTAATTTATGAAAAATCTCAGAGAAATTTGGAAAACAAAACGAATCATTAACAGGAAGAATAGAATCATCACTCATTTAGATTTTCAACCAGAATAAGCACTCCAGAGTACAGTTAAGACTTTGAGCAGCCTTGGTATGTATTTTAAAACATAATGTAGAGACTGCCATAAATAAAACTTCCCAAAAAAGCAACACTCTTATGTCCTCCCACTCTCTAACACCCCATTTAATTTCTAGTCATAAGACCCATGCACCTCCATCACACCTTCCCACGAGATATCCCACCCGTTACTGCCTCAGTCAGCTTATACAGATGGACTTTGTAGCATACCCGGAATGTCAACAGTTTATTGCTATTTTAGACCTTGGCAAGGAAAAGCATTCCAGAGGAAAAGTCCCTTGCAAAAGAATGCTTTGCCAGCATCTCTGCAGTCTTTTATAAAAAGGGGAATTGAGTTTGAGGGCATCTGCAGGTGTCAACAATGGCAATGTAAACTGTACAGACAAGTGCTGACCACAACTCAGATCAGCATTTTTGAAAAAAGTCTGTCTACTGTATCATTGACTCAAGATGCTGGTTTATTATATATTGAGAAAAATAGTCTCATTTTTATAATGACCTTCCTGTACCTATGTTCTGATTACTGCCAGCTGGTTTTGATTACATTAAATGGATCATTCAGTTTTGCCTATTAAATATTTAATATTATTTCCATGTGTTATAATGTTACACACAAATTAAAAATTAATTGATTAAAATAATAAATTATTCTAGTAATTTGCATTTTGCTCAAGATTTTAATTGTGTCCATTGATTAGTTTCTTATTGTTTTTCCCCATTATAATGCAATTTGTATTTGTCATAAAATTCTCCTAAATCATACTCTGCAATTTGTTAATTTGCTTTTAAACCCCAAATTATATGATATAATGAGGCTGTGATCCCTCACAGATATACATGAGCTTTGCTAGTAATCTCTTAGAACTGAATGCTGTGTTTAAGCAGGGAAATGTTTTCATGTTCACAAGTCTTTGTGGGATTTTATGTTAGCCTCATGCATGCTAAGAGTTATAATTCTCATAGTGAATCTATATGGAAGACATCAGAGACAAATGTATGTGTATTGTGTGTGTCTGTATGCATTTAATGTGTGATTGTAAGATAAATATATTCAAAATCCCTATGTGTGCACATATATATTTTGTTCTTGCTTATGTTTTCCGTAGTCATTAAAACAACTTATAAAACAATATAGAAAAATAGCATAACAGCAATTTAAAGTTTCATCACTAAAACTGATATCCTTACTCCATGCATGTGGGTCTTAGTTAATTTTGATACCTTCCAAAGGTTTGACTAACAAGTTTCAACAGGTGGAATTTTAATTAGGTATTGAGAAGAATAATTTCACCACAAATGTGGTCAGGCAATGCAACGGGCTGCCCAGAGAGGTTGTAGGAACTCCATTCTTGCAAACTTGAACAGGCAAGGTTTTGAACCTCCTGCTTTTAAGTTGTCCCAATGTGAGGCGAGAGGATGAATAGGGGGCCCCTCTTACCTAAATCATGCTATAATTTGCTGTTCAGTAAGTTTCATATTCCACCTGAGGCAGTGATTGGAAGTTAGTGTTCACTACAACACAGACATAAGCTCCTTGCAAAGATGAAGTTTATGGATAAGATTTTCATCTGATATAAATTGGCATAGCTTATTTGAAGTCATTGAAGCTTCACTAATTTAGTATAGGTGAGGCTCTGTTCTCCTATCCTTGAAAATGTAATTTGTGGGTCATATTTAGTTAGATCTTTCTTTTGCTTGGAAGCATTTAATCTAAGGGCTTCAGAAATACTATGTTCTCATCATGCTGTAATTTTATCATGCTGTTCCACAATTGCCTTTCAAGTACAGAAGGTGGGATTTATTGATGAAGAGGTATGCTAACTTCTTATCTTATGTCTCTGTGAAGTCTGGAATTTTAAAATAACTAGGTACTGAGATCTCATTGATATTCTGTTGTGACATTTCCAGGTTAAATTCCCTCCTGATTTATAACCTATCGATTTAATTGGAAAAGAGTTGGGCCCTGAGTTGCTCAACATCAGATGAACAAATTAATTATCCCTCTTGCCTTTTTTTTCTTACCCTCCTCCTTCTTGGTCTCATTTACAAAAAACATTTTATGTATTGCTCTTACTCTAGAATCACACTCAGAGTAATGGTGAATCACATTCATGGAAATGTAGGATGGTTTGGGTTGGAGGCGACCTTAAAAATCATCTATTTCCACAACCCTCCTGCTGTGGTCAGGGACACCTCTGATTAGATCAGGCTGCTCAAGGCCCCATCCAACCTGGCCTTGAGCACCTCCAGGCAGGGGGCATCTGTAGCATCCCTAGGCAACCTGTTCCAGTACCACTGGAACCACTCTCATTGTGAAGACTTCCTAATGTCTACTCTAAATCTTCCCTTTCCAATTTAAAGCTATCCCCCCTCATTCTTTCACTAAATGCCCTTGTAAAAAGTTCCTTCCCAGCTATAAGGTCTTCTTGGAGACTCTTCTTCGGGCTCAACAACCCCAACTCTCTCAGCCTGTCCTCATAGCTTCAGCCCTCAAATAATTTTCAAGTCCATCCTCTGGACCTGCCCCAACAGCTCCGTGTCCTTCTTGGGCTGTGATGGATGCAGTACTACAGGTGAGATCTCAGCACAGAGCCTCCTACAACTATGACTCATCTTTTCTTCCTTGTGGTGATTGTAGCAATATGGAGGGCAAGTCATTCTGGTCTTGGCCCCTCCTCTGGTGTAGGCGATCAGCACCCACATCATCCACTGTCTGGTACTCCACAGCTAGAGCTTCATATTTATTGTGCAGAGGCACCTTGCAGGTATGGGCAAGACAGGGATTGCTTGCTACCCCATTTGTGGACTTCTGATGGGGAGAGGATACTGAATCAGTGGTTTTTTCTGGTGACTGTTTCTGTTTCAGGAAGCTCAGGGTGAGGTTCCACCAATCTATCTCCTGCTTGGGCTCTCTGGTGCTCCTTCATGTACCTACTTCCTCTCATAGCTCTGCCACCAGAGTAGATAGTCTGAGAGAGACAGATAGACAGTGGATAGGCTGAGTAGATAGCCGCCTGTTGCCCCTTCTGCCCTCTTTCTCCAGCAAAAGCTGGTGACACGTCCTGCAGCCAGAGACCAGGACAGCTGTGTTTTCTCATGGGAGCTCAGTCTTGGATGATACATCCCTTCTGGCAGATGCAGAGGATGCAGGCTCTGACCAAGTGGGTACCATGGCTGGGCTCCCCATTGCTAATTGAACTTAACCTCCTGAGCTCTGAGAGAGATTGCCCTCCCTGCTTGCCCTGCCTGTGCAATCTGCTGTGCAAAATGCTGTGCCATGCCCTCCTGCTCTGCCACACCCTGGTTGCCATTCTGACTTCTATGTTAACAGAGAAACTCTTTGTCCTTTCCTATTCCCCTGTTATGGGGTATCTAATAATCTAGGAAGTAAGGACTATGAAAAATTGATATGCTATATAATAACATGTGTGTGTGCTCTGTGTTGTCTGGGCAAAGGAATACCTGAACAGTTACAATTTTAATATTATGTGTTAAAGTTCAGAATTTATCACAAACTATAGAAAAAATTTAAACACCAAACCAATAAACAGTTAAATTATTTTAATTCACTCATTCAGGTTTTTATTTCATGATATCAGAGATACATTTATATTTTGGGAAGCAACTTTTGTGCAGGACATTACTATACTGTTATTGGATATTTGTGCACATGAGTGGAAACATTGTACCAATTAGCTCAGATAGTTTTACAAATGTATAGCACACAAAGTCCAAGTCTTATAGTATGAAAAGCTGATCAGCAAATTGCCAAGCACTAGGATTCACACAACATAAAAGCAAAAGTACAATTCTCATCATTTTTATAGTAATAGTTTCAGTCTGTCTACATAAAAATGTCATTTCATAAGAAATTCAGCATAAGAAATATCTCAGTTCTCAAAACCTAATTAAAAATTAATAATAAAATGTGCAGAAGCTGATGATAGCAGAAAAAAATGCTGGGACTGTTTCATTCCAGTCCCTGATCCGGAATGACAAGAATCTCTGGAGTGATGGTATCTTTTAGCTTCCTTCCTGGCACAGAAGAATGTCCTTGAGGATGTCTGTAGAGGGTGCAAAGTATAAAAGGAAACTAGAGCTTTCAAACACAGTTTTTCTGCTTACTTAAGAGTAGAGGGATTTGTTATGACAATTCCTAATTGTAAAAGGCAATTCAGTTCACAGAAATGAGAAACAGGACTGGCAAAAAAAAAAAAAGTGTGTCATCAAATCCAGTTCAGCTTTTTTGAAGCCCAACATACAATCCATTTTATCACAGTCTTTAAATATCATCTTAACACTATTGTTTCCTCTGACTGTTCTTAGTGGAAATAACCTGATTTATTTGAAGATTTATAAGTCTTTCTGATTTATAAGTTTAATTTTTGCTTAGGTTGCAAGTATTTGAGTCTTTCAGGCAAATAGGGTATTTTTAAAAAAACTTTTCTCATTTCCTGTTTTCCATGATATTTACAGAACAATGAGTAGCAGTTTCTCTATTATCAGCTTTTATATGGAGCAAGTTGTCTGACTCTGAGGCACATATCTACAATAAAAAGATTTCTTTGAATGATCCAGCAGTATATTTCTTATGTGTGATTTTTAAAAAATGTGAGTTTTGCCTGCTTTTTAAATGGAAAATGATTATTTGATTTCATAAAGTTTAAAGAAATGTCACTTGGTGAATTCAGGAGACACCATGGTTAATGTAAGAATTCTGTTTTGGTTTACCTAATTAAGAGTTTTACAGATTATCTATCTTGTCCCTCTTTAAAAAGAGAAACATGCTCATGGCTTTTGGAAGTACCAAGAGAAGACCTTTTATTCCATTAGAATTAACTAAAACTATAGCATTCAGCAATGCATTTAGGTGAAAACTATAAAAAATCAATATGCTGTAGCTTGTGAACGTTAAAGGTCCAAAGTTACTCTTTGTCAGTTTATCCATTATAGAGATGAGTGATTGCAGCTTTGCTCCTGTTGTTGATAGCAGGAACACCTGACAATAATTACACCATTGTCAGCACTTTCTTCGGGAATGATTTAGGGTGTAATAGTTGAGATGAAAGAAGACTTTGATTTAGCACAAATGATTCATGTATATCTTGGGAATGATGAATTGAATTAAAAATGCATATCCAGATTTTCCATTCTAAGATTGTTTTTTTTCATTTTGAGACTTGAGACAGTTTAAAAGTGAATAACTAAGACAAAAATTTACCCTTGTACAAGGATGGGGGCATAGTATCAACAGATGAGGAGAAGGCTGAGGTTCTTAACACATTTTTACTTCAGTCTTCACTGGCAATTGCTATCGTCAACCTTCCTGAGTCAATGGACAACAAGGTGGGGACCAGAAGGTTAAAGCCCCTCTCATAGTAAGAGAAGGTCAGTTCATGACCACCTGAGGAATCTGAACATGTATAAGACTATTGGATATGAAGAACTGCATCCTAGACTTCTGAGGGAATTAGCTGATGTGGTTGCCAAGTCGCTCTCCATATTTGAAAAGTCATGGCAGTCAAGTGAAGTCCTTGGTGACTGCAAGAAGGGAAATATTGTGCTCATTTCCTGCCTGACTAACTTAGTACCTTTCTATGATGGGGTGACTACATCACATTATTTTATTCCAATTGTCTTCTTTGATACATGTTATAGTGAAGTATGCTTGTACTCAAGTTTGTATGTATGTGAAAGTCCATACATTACAGTTTCTTGTATTCATGGTTGGGCAAAATTTGGCTTCCCAGTTATCATGGGAGTGTACCACATTTGTGAGGTTGTTCATAGTTGGCTTCCATTTCCATTATGTAGCCAAACTGTAGCCTGATTTATGTGATAAATACGTTCCACATTCTTCCAAGATTTGCTATTAACCACCACTGTTTACTCAACATGATGTGCTAATGTGATCTTAAAGATGAAAGCAAAGGCATTTTTGATTGAGATAACATCTAATCATTGACACTAACTCTTTCTGTATGCCTCCTCTTTGTGATAGGCTCCTACTGTATCTGTACACTGTAAATGAAATTATAATGATAATAATACTCAGAGTAGGGTTTTTTTTGTTTCTTCTTTCTTACTGTTTGGTATTTTAGTCCTTTTTTCCCTGCTTGTTTTTTTTGTTTTTCATCTTCATTTGACTGTTTTGTCAAAACCAGTCAGTATTTTAAAAGATTGTTTGGAAAGACTTGTTTTCAGATTAAGAGATATAATCTATAATTTTTTTTTCAATTTTTGTCCTTAGAGATAGTATTGGACCTTTCATACTCAAATATCACACAGGTTTAGGAAGTTGTTAATTATGGTTAACAGTTGTAGGTATCAAAATCCATCTCTGTGATACAAGAAAAAAACCAAAAAACCAAAGCCAAACCCCTCCCCCGGAAACTACCAGATTATCTCATCTCATGTTAAACCTCTATTTAGGCATTAGCCTGAGGAAATAATTTGCAATCTATGCAAGGCTTAATTTTTCATTTGGTTATATCAGTTTCATACACTACATCTCCACTGAAAATTAAAGCAGCACAGTTAGTCAACAGAAATTATTTAATCAGTTAAATCTAGCAGAGAATCAAGAAGCAATGATAAGTTTTATACTCCCTTTACTATGTTCTCTAATCATTGTGTCATTCAAGGGAGTGATTCCATTGTTACCAATAGTGTTCATGAATCACCGGAAGAGTAGGTATTTTGTCAGTTGGACTTCTGTAGCTGATAGTATAACTACTTGTATAATTGCTCATATTAATGGCACTAGTTACATATTTTTGTATTTGCATAACTGCTTATATTAATGGAATTCAGTTACATGTTTATATAGTCCACTTATTCAGAACATATATTTTCAGCTTTTAAATCATATGATCAAGTTCACTTGAATCTTGATAGTTGATTAAAAAAATCAATGCTATATTTCTTGTATTCAGACCAAACCTATAATGAGAGAGCTAAATTTTTGATTTTTTTTTTTGCTAATTGTTCAGTTTTCATGTTCTATTAATTATATATCCTATGACAAGGTTGATTTTGTAAGTATTGCTTATCAGTATTGTTTATTCATGTTCATAGGCAACCAACTGACATATCAGATTCTGTTTCACTGATTTAACCATTTTGCTTTTCTTTTGCTATTTAGTTTGTTTCTTTGGGATATTTCTAAATGTCGGACTTGAGATGATCCTTCTGTTAGTTAATCTGTATAGTAACACGTAGCATGAAAAAGAAGTAGCCTCCCAGCACATTCAGTAGAGGTTTTACAGATACTTTTATAAAGATTCATCCTCCTTTTTTTCCTCATGAAAAATTCAGAAGTGTAGACTTAACAAAGTTCTGCCGGTGGCTAACCCTCCACTGCTACCTGGTCATGCACACAGGTTTTTTTTTTCCTTTGTCAATTTATGGTAGGAAGTATGGGGAACTTGCAGAAAACTATTAAAAATAAAAAGCAGTCTAATTGAATGTGCTTGGAATACAAATACACTTAGAAGAGTTGAAATACTAATTTTAGGGTTTTTTTACAGAGCTATGTTAATACATAAGAGATATCCAAGACACTAAAGATTGTCAGTATTTCCATTTATAATCCACTTCTGCCTCTCCATACTGTTTTAAAAGCTTTTGTGAACTGATTTTTAGATGCTTTGGCAGAAACAGTCTTGTTACTGGTTACGTACAACATATACAAATGTAATACCTAATAAGGTAGGTGATAGGTAAAAAAGTCCATTGAACTTCTCAGAAGAGTGTCTGTCCTTAAAGGATATTAATAGCAGCTTCTCCTTAAGCAGCTGTACATTAAGAATACACTAGGGCTGTCAACAAAATGTTTATATGAAGTCAAAACATATTCACACATTTTACCTTTTATTTCAGAGATACATATATTTTTTTCCAAGGCATCTCAGTACTTTCTAGTGAAATTAAGGTTGAATATAAGAATCTCTTTCCCTTTAAGTAGCTTAGTTAAGTCCTTTGGAAGTAGAGATGTTTATGGTTTATACCATACTATATTATGTTGAAGTCTCAAATGACTAACTTTTCAAACCTGTCTAGGAAACCAGGCAGGTTTTATGCATTTTTCTATTTAGCTCCAAAACACCCCCCCCCCCCCAATCTGTTCTTAGATATACCTGTGCCTTCAGATTCCTGTGGAGTATGGAATCCAGTCATAAAACATCCAGGATGGTACTTCAAATTAAAGCATTCAGTGTTGTGTATTGATTTTAGATGCTGTCTGAAAGTAGCTAATAGTAGCAAGTAAGCAACCTGGATCAGTCTATAAGATATAGTGACTCGAAGTCTGTCCAAAGTTTGAGATTTGTTGAAGAGTAGCTAAGATGTGACTAGTCTCATTTTGGTATCCCTATGAAACACAGAAGTAGAACTAATTTGATGTACAAAACCTGTGTGATGATTTTAGCTGGTTTTGATGTGGGTTTTAAATACACTAGTCATTTGTGGTTGATTATAACAGGAGGCAGAGCTGCAGAAATTATAGGTGGTGTAAGTTATATGGCAAAAAAATACAAATTAAGTATCATTGAAAAGTGTATTGCATTCCTTTTTCAGAATTTTGTTTTCAAGGCACTGACAGTGAAACACTTCATACTAAAGTGATGTATTTTAATGCAGTAAGCCAGAACCAAACACAAAATAGTAAATTACTTGTTTAGAGAACTATTTAGAAAAAAACAAACCAACAAACTACAAAGCAGGTGTTTGTTTAACATTTATCCTATCTTTGTAATTAAACGGCTTTATTTTTGGCAACAACAATGATTAATATCTTGTCTCCACAGAGAATAAGAAATTTGCCTTTTTAGTTTGGCTTTTCTACAATGTGTGTACTTTTTTTTCAGAAGATACTGACAACAATTCATACTTTACACTACATATTAATTAATTGCATTTTTCAGTAAAGCTTCATGTAAGGTTTTTCAACACAGTGCCTGAGAAGGTAAATGTTTAGATGGAATTAATCTAAATAAAACATGGGAGAAAGTAATTATTCCAGATGTGGGCAAAGATTCCAAAGGATTAGTCGACCTCAGATCTTTGTTGGACAATATGTTGACCAGAGTCACTGTTCTGTCTAATCAGCTCCAATTCTGATGCATCTCTGAGTGTACTTAAATTGCAGGAAACTTTCTTTGAGTACTGCAGATACAGAATGTATGGAAATAGTATGCTACCAAAAGGACAGAAGATGATCAGCCAGATAAATGCTATTGGAGAGAAGATAAAAAAGCCTGAAGTAGTAGATATTTTGCTTGTAGACAAGAATATTTGGCAAGTTTTCTTAGCTACTGTTTATTAAAAAATGATAAGTAAAACCTGTAAAATACCATTATTATTACCATGACTGCAAAAAAATTATAAACCAGATAAAGGGAAAGGGCATAACACACATTCCTTAAGCTCATTCCTGTTCCTTATGTTTTATTTATCATTATTATTTTATTTTAAAATAAGATAAAGGATTTTCTAGAGATAGGGTTTTTCAGGGATAAAAGTTGGCATTCTTTAAAATTTATTAGAGAATAAATTGTTTTGGTCATTCACAGCAAGTTCTAATTTTGCAAAATGCGAAAAAGTTACAAAGATGCAATTTTTTTTTCCATGTCCTCAGTTTCTGTGATTTTACTAAGAAACAGTGACCAGTGCTGGTATCCAGGTTCTGCTACAGTCACCAAAAACAGAATTACGCACTATCTCCAGTTAAGTCTCCAAATATCCTTATAACTTGCAACTCTTAAGATGTCTGGAGGTCCATATAGTTTATCTGTGAAGAGAACTGGGTATTTCAATATAAAGCCCTGAGGTGAATGTAAATTTTTAATACACCAGTACAAATTATGAAGACTGACAGACATCAAAGCAAAATGAGATCCCTGGGGAGAGTCCAAAGAACAGAGGAATCTTTATGGAAAATAATAACAATAGCAATAATTATAATTATTGTCATTTTTAATTTTTTATTGTTTTATTTTATATTTTTGTGGCAAAATTATGATTCAGTTCAGTTGGAACAGTCTCTCAATCTGCTTCAAAAAATTCTCTTTCTTTTTTTAACTTACACTTTAGAATAATGTAATATCCTACTTTTCCACTTAGAAAATAAAAGTTAAATGCTTGATTTCTAGGTGTGCTAGTAACAATATAGTATACCTTAAAATGACACACTGAATATCTCAGCAAAGGGTTTTGATTGAACTATTTCTGCTGTTTTTCTCCTCAGTAATTATTTTGTAAGAAAAATATTAATTATCCGTTTTTTATTCCAAATTGGAATGGGAAAATGATATAAAAAAACCCCAACATTGAAAAGAATAAAAATATTAACATCATGGAAGGTAATGTTCTACATATCTCTGGAGAAGTGTAGCAGTTTTACCACCTTAAATTATATATTCAAAATGCATACAGTAAACTTAATATTTGCAGTGCATTGCCTCAGAGAAAATCTTAATAAAGGTAAAGTAGCTATAAATTAATATCACCCATGAATTTTATATTAATTAATATTTAATGATAAAAGTGTTCTAAATTTAAGTAACAATTCCATACGAATTTTCACATCATCACATGTTTTCATACGGGGTTGATTTAAGTAGCATACTTTTTTTAAAGTGTGCTGAAACTCCGAAGGTCCCTTTCTTTAACAAATGCAATTCACACCTCTCTGTGTTTTATGATAAAACACTTAATAATGGTATGTAGCCACAATTCATTCAGCCATTTTTTCCCTTTCAATAAATGCTGATTAGGTAGAATGCACTTGGATTGCTCTCTATACTTATGCAGCAGTATTGCAGGATAATGCAAGCTTTTGGCTGAGTCGAGTTATCTTAACAGAAATACAAGACAAATAAAAATATCTTGCAGCTGATAGTGCTTTCTAAAGGGTTTGGAAATGTCTTAGTCCTTCAAATCTGATTGTTTTTCTATGTAAAACGTTGTTGGCACTGATTCTTTTTATAGTAATTCCTCTTATTCCCTTTTCTCCTGTGAGTTCAGAAGGATTTAACTAAAGCTTTTTCACCTTAACCTGTAGGATAATTCTGACTTTCACACATAGCACGTTGGTCCTGAAGAGTGTAAAACTTTAAATCTACAATAGGTTTAATTACCTGTGGAATAAACCCCTCCAGGAGGTTAGTTCAATTATGACTTGCAGTTAACACACCTTTATGAAGTAACCAGATGCGTCTCTGTATACTAATACACTTTTGATTGCTTTTGATCCTCTAAATAAGATGAGTTTTAGCTTCACAGTCTTTGGATTATATTGGTAAACTTGTTCAAAGTGAACTGCAAAGTCAGGAGCCTTTCAAAGCCTAATGGTACACTCTTTCGACTTAAAGGAACAAAAAGTTAGTTTATTGTTTGCTCCTAATAGGTCAGGAGCAGGAAATTTCTGAAACTTTCATTTAAAAGTATGAGGATATGATGAGATTAAGTCTACACTGTGTTGTGATGTTAGCCATTGTCATCAGTAAAATATATCAACATTATTAATGTTAGATATATGAACCAGCTAATCAGCATCTAAAAGCAATGACATGTAATTTTACCTCATTGTAAACAGAGAACTTAATATGAGTATTTGTGGGCTCTAAAAAAATGTATTTATTCTTCCCTTTTAGTTCCTATTTCGCAAAACTGATTCTGTTATTTCTCTGTACTAACTATGATTATATATAAAAAAAATCAAGATAGAATTCAATATTTCTAAAGATTATTCTCAGTCATGTCCATCACACTGACATTAGTGTAACAGCAGTTACATGTTGTAGATGTACTAAACAGCATAGGTATATCACTGTTGTAATTACTGGTACCAGGAGGATGCACGTAGTTTCTCAAGAGATATAGTACTGATGATCTTGAAATATCACTAAACTCCCTCATCATAATCCTCTTTTATCCTTTTTTCTCATTAACATTTTTGACTGCTTATACAGGCTGTTTATTGGAAGGCTTTAGAAGTCAAGACTGTCTTAAAGTGCAGAGGGGTGATTTCAAATGGTATGAGATCAGCAAAATGTTAACAGTGGAGAGGGAGTAAATGAGCAGAGTGAGAACAATTAAACAACTTGATTTCAAAATGCTTGTCATGAAACTTTCATTTTAGTGTGAAGTACTATTTAATAAAATGATTTTTCTTTGAAAATATAGTATTTCTGTAGTCCCTGAAATTATCCAGGGCTAAAACCCAAGCAAACTGATGAAAAGTATGCCTGATGGGGCTTTCATAATTAAGTAAGTAGAGAAACTGCTCTAACTGACTGGGTAAACTCAGCACTGTAGTAACAAAGTTTAATATATTTTTTAAGTATTTAAAAAAGGAAATATTAAGTGCTTCTGATATAAGTATTTCATCTTGTTTTAGTGTGTTTTATCTTCAACAGTTATAGTGGAAAGTGAGTATGTGTGTGTGTGATTTAGAAATGTATTTGGAATTAATGCCTTTTTAAGCATTAATCTTAGAATTTTTTTTTCTCTTATATTTACTTTAATCACAGAGATATTTCTAGAAGAAAGAAGGTCATTTACTATTCAAATTTTAAAATGTGAACGTAAACATATAATAAATATTGCCAAAGTTCTTGCAGAAATTCTTTCAGACCTGTCTCTGAGCACCTAGAACTGCAGAAAAAGGCTGCACTGCATGAAAGAGTGAAATAGACTGGTACTTAGTGTAATTAAATCTCAGGTGTGTTATTTATTCCGACGTGGATGTGAGATACAAAACAAGAAACGCTGAACACTAATGTTTCTGTTGCTTCCTTGAAAATGGTAACACACAGCAGGGTGTGTGATTGTTGATTAATAAACAAGCACCTAAAGTGCATGATGAGTCATTGGGTAAAGCCAAATGTTTACAGTCACCCTTGCTAGGCAGTTACACATGCAGCTGCCAAGACACTGAGTAGACTGTAATTGGAATTGTTCCATAAGTAGTTAAGAAAAGCAAAGCACCCACAAACTTTGCTTTCCTTTACATATGTCTGTGTAGAGTATAAGTGACCATTGAAGTCACAAGGTAGATGGTGGTGGTTTTAAATAGTGGTGTTTTTGAATAGTGGTGTTTACTGGGGCTTTGAATAAGGCTTTGTGACTCATGCCATCACTCTTTCTGTTACCTCTTGCTGTGTGTGGCAGTCTGAGTAAAGCTAAAGGATGTCCAGTCTGCCAGCTTTCGTTGCACTTAAAGACAGCAGAAGACCTCTTGTGATCTCTCTATGCAGTCACTCTTTTTTTGCTAGCTATTTCAGGTGAAATATTGTGGTAGACCTAACAATGGGTTCTTTTTTTTCTTTTCATTTAAAGAACTTGTCTTGATACCTAGAGTCTTCATATTTGGGAAAGATACATCTCCTGATATGTATCTTGAAAATTGTGTTTTCTTAGGACATGAAGGTTTAAAGGACATCTGTCTCAATATTTCCATAGGGGATAATTTTTTCATGTCTGATCTGTGAGAAAACAGGTTTTATGCAAAAAGAGACACAAAGTCATCAGTTACACTAAATCCTAGGCACTAGAACAGCATATCTGAACCAAAACAAGATCTCAGGATCTACAATATCAAGCATCTTTTCTGGAATTGGACTGTAAGGTTTCCTTTCTAGCTGACTTTAGAGACATTCTGGAGTACATTCTAGGCAGAGTTGGATAGCATGGAGTTTTTAACCTTTAATTACTATACATTTGCTAATGGGATTTGGCAAGCACTAGAGGAGGGGGAGGGATTGCAGTCTTTCACTTTGACTCTCTGAGTCAACATAAGTCACAATAGCTGGCTAGGCAGAATTACAATGGTATGCATTCAGCATGTCACTTTAGCCCTATTGATCCTACAGAGGACACATAATATTTATCCTCTTTGTGGTTTTGTTCTCTTTGTTAAGCAGGGGAAGACCATGATACCTTATTAATATTTAGATCATTAACATAGAACTTCAGACCAATAACTAATGGTAACAACAGTAAGCCTACAGATTATTACCCTCTGTTATCGTTCCAAAGAGGCGATAATGATATTCAGAGGAAGAAACTGAGGGCAATTAAGAGGGACTTCAGGGCCCTGAGAAGAATGGTAACAGGCTCCAGGGCACAAGTAGTGTTTACCTGCACCATTCCAAAAACAAGGAATGAACAGAGAGAGAACAAGAAAAGGCAGACAAAACACCTGGCTCTAAACCTAGTGTGAGGAGCAAAACTTTAGCTTCTTTGATCATGGACTAGCCTACACACCTCCAGGCTTCCTTACCAGGTATGGGGCACATTTGTCCCCCAGAGGTGCAAAAATTCTGTCCAAAAATCTAGCAGGGCTCGTTAATAGAGATTTAAACTAGATCTGAAGGGGGAGGGGAATGAAACTAGGCTTGACGGGGGGAGCCTGGAAATGAAACCAATGTGGGTGTTTTACCCCACAGAAGAATAAGATTATTTACCCTTTTCTTGTTGTTTCTTCTAAGTTTGATAAAATGATTGAGGTTTAGAAAAAGAAAAAGCATAGTGTTTGTAGTTACAATGACCAATGAAATTTGTCTCAAAGATTACCTTCTGATATTTGTTCATGAACTGATCCTGCTTGCATTAAGGTTGATGATAGTATCTGATTGCTTGAATATTGAAGCACTTGAAACAGTGAATGTTGTTCTTTGGATTCTCTTATGAACCAGTAAGAACTCTACCAAAATAAATATTTTCAAGTGGAAGAGGTTGTCAGTTTCTCCTGGAATCTGGGCAGTCTGCATAGGTCTTCATACTTAAATATTTTATTTCATCATGCATTTCAAACACATCAATATTGCATTAGTTCAATTGAAGTTTATCATAAAGCAGTTCCAGCTTGTCACCTGTTGCTGCACCTTTACAATGTTTATTCTCATTGTGATAGTATTACTATGTCTTCAATTGCTATTTCAGTTTTATGTGCTTGTCAGACCACCTACTTGTGATAAACAGTTTTCCCAGGATACATGAAACAGCATCTTGAGCTTTCTCAAAACATTCCGTTCTTCTCCTCATTTTTAAATTACTTCAACCATAAAAATAAGGAAGCTTGAGACATTCTAGACTAAATTATCTTATATAATATTTTGTCAGGACAGTATGATGCTGAAACTAGATTTTATTCATAAAATGGTTTTATAATTCCATTTAAAACAATCAATTTATATGTCCTTTTGCATTACTTTTTTTTGCTATGATATTAGAAAAAAGAAAATTAATCACAAAACTCCAGGCCTGTGCTTTATTTTAGGCAAAGGACTTAGTCATTATGATTCTGCACCATCTTTTTTTCTTTCTGAAGCTTGATATACAAAATTATCTAGCTATTTCTTATCAAAGAATGACAACACTGATCATGTAATGCACATTTCTGGGTTATCACCTAGCTGATACTTGTCTGCTATTCGTCTGGCTAGCTTCACCAGAGTTAAGATGACCATGACTGCCTATGTCAGAAATCTGCCAATATAATCCAATAGCCCTTAACAAATACTAAAGCTTAGATTAAATGTCTGTGTTCAATACCATGTACAGGGGAACATATTACAGTTTCTGTTTACTTGAAAAATTCTGGGTTCATGACTGCCACCCTAAGTTCATATACATTTCTGCTAACTAAGGTGTTCAGCTCAGACAAGTACTCAATCTGACACACATTTAAAATACAGAGTAATTCGATTTAGAGTTAACAGTTCTTTCCCTGATAACACATGCCATCATAATGAATTATTAGTTCTGTAGAGAATCCTCAGCTGCTGTGGTCATGAAGGAGGACTACGAAGATGATCAGAGGGCTGGAGCACCTCTGATATGAGGACAGGCTGAGAGAGTTGGGGTTTTTCAGCCTGGAGAAGAGAAGACTTTGGGGAGACCTTGTAGCAGCCTTCTAGTACTTAAAGGGGGCCTACAGGGAAGAGGGGTTTTGTTTTTGTTTTTTTTTTATCAGGGAGTGTAGTGATAGGATGAGGAGTAATGATTTGAAGCTGAAAAAGAGATTTAATAAGGTAGTACAAAGAATTTTTTTCAGTGGCAGTGGTGCAGCACTGGAACTCGTTGCCAAGATAAGTCATGAATATCCCATCCTTGGTAGTGTTCAAGACCAAGTTGGATGAGGGTTTAAGCAAGCTGAGCTAATGGAAGGTGTCCCTTCCCATAGGAGGGGGGTTAGAACTAGAAGACCTTTAAGGTCCCTTACAACCCAAACAATTCTGATTCTATGAAGTAATGGAGGCCTTCAGACAGAGATGGCTATGGACCATTTTCCTGCTCTCATCTGCACGCTATTTGTGTTTTCCTATAAGTAGCAGAAGTACTTAGAGGAAAACACAAGTGTAAGATGCATTGATGGCTTTGATGGATTCTTTTGGAATAATAAATGAAATGAAATTACTTTCAGGCAGCATGGCCAGGTAACATGCCTATAGATTGGAAAAGAAATTACATCCAGTGGAGTGTTTCCAGAAGTTTCTATGTGGCACACTTTTCTGTTAGAGGTGTCATTTGCTAAGTTTAAGATAGTTTGCAGAAGTGTGCTAATATTTACATTTTTTTCAGGGAAACAAAAGATTTATTTTTATTGTTAGTGTCAAAATAGATTTTTTCTTTTTAATATTATAAATAAATTAAAAGGCATCTAAGCCAGTTGGTTTATTCAAATAGAATGCTTTAATTGATCTGAAACAAAACATGGCAGAGTTTTCTATGGAAAATTTATTCTGAAAGGAAAACATGGTATGCAAATCAATGCAAATCGCTGCTATAGTTAGCATTGGGTCAATATACATGTTACAGAAATCTTGCATAATTACATTGAAATAAGGCAGTGAGACTAGAAGCAATACTTGGGTAATTTTTTCTAGATTTGTAATTTGTCCTTTTAATGTTTTTAGTGAAGACCATAAAAAAATTATTGCTTCCATAATTCAAAATTAAAAAAGATTTTCAGGTCTTTTGTAGGTCTTCCAGGCTGGCTTAAGACTAACAGCTCTAAGTATATCAGGACTCTCTGTTGCTCCTCTCTGCATTCCGTGTGGAACAAGCTCTGCTTGTTATTATTTCGGTTATATTTTTTGATGCTTCTTTACCTACAGATTTCCTATTGCGGCTCTGCAAGAAAATGTACACACTAATTTCTCTACAGAACAGTACAAGAAATATTACACAAAATGTACATGAGTACTTGAGTATGAAGAAAACTCGAAGCACAGAATGTGTAGCATTACAGTAGATAGATAGAAACAAATAATGTAATGATTTCTTACACACTTCTCAAAAACAACAAGAAGATAATTTTTGGAGAAAAATGATTGACTGCTCTTTCTATTAGGGTTTTTTTTTTAAATGCATCTCCTCCAGTACTGCTTATCTTTGAAAATAAAATAGTTTTTCCTAAGGACTGAGTACCTCAGCAAATGTGTGTATTGCTTAGCACTGTTTGTCTTCCCCTCCCCTTGGGAGCCTACTCAGCCACCCACCTACATACAGATGTTTTCTGACCTTGTGAATTTTAAAAGATGCATTCTAAATAGCAGAGAACTCCAGTAGCTCAGGTTAACAATTAACTATGCCCCTTAGACCCCTAGGAGGCACTCACTTGCTCACTTACTAGAGACCCATCATCCCCAGGAGGCACCTGTTACTGTGCTTGCTCACTTCAAATTTAAGTGTTCCTATTTCTGTCTCAACTGTTGGGAGAATAGGTTAGTGCAGACTCAAGGCGTATTGCTGCCAAGGGTTTACTTGCAATTTACAAAGACTTCAAGAGAGAGCGATCTGGAAAGAGCAAGTAATGTACTAGCTTGCTACTGCAAATATATTTCAGGAATTTTATATTCAGTTGCTCATTTTTTTCCTCCCCTTTTTTGAACATAATTTATAGTTATATTTAGATTGAGAGGCAGAACTAATGGTATATATGTCAAGCCTCAATAAATCCCTGTACTTGAAAAGCATCTAGAGAAGCTTGAATATATGTGGGCGGGCAGACAGAAAATATATTTTTGATCTTAACCTATTTTTGTATAGACAAGCAGGTAAAGATTATTAGTGATGCCATTTTATTATTAATTGTTAATTATTAATTAGTGATTATTAATCTGAATATGACCTGTACTAAGACATCTTAATACTAATAGCCCTCTGTGGTTGTTCAAAGTCTTTGTAGCTCCTAGAAATATGCTCACATTTAATCTCTTTTGAGGTGTGAATCTAATTCACTATTAGTTACAATGTGCTTGTAATTTATGGCCTACAGAGGAAATCAGTCCCCTTTAGCGCCATTACTCTTTCCCTGAGAATATGTCTGGAAGCTGATTTGTCTCTTCTACACTGTAGATGATTGTTCTCTGAGAGTATTACAGTTCCTAACACTCCCTTGGCACTCCTGAAAGCTGCTTAAAGGAAAAAGAATTCTTGTAACAACTCTTTCAGTCTAGCATTGCCGTGTTTACACAGAACAGAACGTATTAGGAAGACTCTTCTTGGTAGGTATGAGAGGTCAAATAAAATAGATTCTTTGCAATTAACTAGAGATGCCACTAACTGAATAAGAAAAGATAAGTTATTGACAATCTATGAAAGACCACAGAGCTAAAGCGTGGCTACTTATCAACTGGCCTGCAGAGAGAAATGCACATAATACCCTTGTTATGGCATATAAATTAAAGTTAATTAAGACATCCTCTGCTGATCTGATGATTCATACATCTTGTGCTTTTCTTACTTGTTATAGTTACTTACAAGTAACAAACAGAGTTTACTGATACTCATTCACATTCTAAATTACTTGTAAATTACAATGTCATAACCTAGTCTAAAATTATATATTTTTCAGAAAACTGAAACATTAACAAATATCTTGATATCTTTGAAGTGCAGGTACTTATTTATTGCAAAAGAGCTATGTCCAAGGGTTGTCTTTATGCTGAAACACTGGACAATAAAGAAGTTGGACATAAACTTTAAAAGGAAATTATCCATGATTTTGCTATTACAGAGTAAACAGTAATAACATCAAACAGTTGACAAAATGTCTAGACTTACAAATCTATATTCCAGGACTATGAAATGCATTGGATTGATAACATGTTCTCCAAGCTTAGTTCCTGCAAATTTTTCTGCTCTGATTGGATGTTGTAGTGTTTTTCAGTATGTTGACAGCAAACATGACCATCTGTGGTGTTAAAGTGTGTGCCCGTAAAACCAAAGCACAGTACTTTCTTACTCTGTTTCTCAAGTCTGAAAGTGATTGAATCTGCTACTTCCTTGTCATTCGTGGTTTCTCTTGAGCAGAAAGAATTCTAAAATATGAGTTTGTTGGTTGATTCTGAAATACCAGTTTAGGAATATCCAAAATGAAGGCTAATATAAACCAATAAAGTAGCTATAGAGTTCATTAGTCTTGGTAACAATTAAAATTTAGAATAATGATCTGAGCTGCATGTTTCTCCCATTCTGATAAGGGGACTTGGAAATATATGTGTATGAAAGAAATCTTAAGTATTACAAAATTTGTTGTATAGCTGCTATGTACAGGATCAACTACTTACTGAAATCATAGAATCCTAGAGAAGGATAGGTCCTAGAAGAAATCATAGGTCCTAGAGAAGACCTCTAAGATCATCAAGTCCAACCATTAGTCAGATAAATATCTCCATTTATCATGTAATTGGCAACATTGTATAAATATCTTAAATTTGATACATACATTAAAGATTCATTAGCAGGCCAAATAAAGTGATAAGTATAAACAAAACCATTGCACATGGGTCTTTGTTTCAGTGCTCTGCATGAACATTCCTAGAGGCTTTTGGCAAATTTTTAATTTTACAAGTTGTGTTCCATCCTGACTATACCATCAGAGTAATCTTACATCCATCCACACTCAGACAAATCTGTTTAAATAGTTGACTGTCTGAAGAACTTGCTATATTTCTTTCTGTCTAAAATCCTTAGGAAGCAATAGTGACAAACCCCTCCTTATTTGTCATTAGAAACTGATTTTTCATCACTACTCTGTCAGAGTAGACATCTTCAGAGTTTGTTTCCATTTATTCATTATATCTGATCTAAACTATTGAAATGAATGGTACTGGGACAGCATTGAAAGCCCTCTGTTGCACACCAGCTGGTACAGAATATTGCTTCTTGTGTTTAGGTGTAGTGTGTGATTTCTTGTCTGTGTATTTTGGATTATATATGTTCTCTGTCATTTGCAGGGAGCACAGATTTATTCCCAGATTTTTCATTATGAATTGTGAACCCTAAACATTGTATTAGAAAAAGAAAATCCAGCAATATTCTCATGAACTTTTTAATCAGCAGTGCCAGTTTCATTACTATTTCCCGGGGATAAATTCATAGATGCCATGGGAGTCATGTTCTAAGCAATCAGCTGGTTAATTCTGGAGTATATTCTTGACAGTTTGAGGTGAACTTGAGCTTTTTTTACTCATTTGGTATTGTAATTCCCTTATAAATGGTAATCATGACTGGTTAATTGCCTGGTATCTGTTCTGTTAGTTAAGTACGTGGGGTAAAGAAGGTGGAGGGGTGCAATTTTGAATCCACTGTAATTTTAATTATGTGATTATTCTCAGATATTTTGTGACCTTATAAACCAGGCAATATATTATACTGTAGTCTAACTTATATTTATATCTATGATATATTTTATATTATCTTTATTGTGAAATAAGTCCATTTTATTAGCAGTGGCTTTAATTTAGTTACCTAGCATCTTGACTTACTGGATAGATCAGCATTAAACATTTTGTATTTCATTATCTGATGAATTGAATTATTCTTTACATGGTAGGTCATTCTTAATGCATGGAAAAGTTCCACGTGTCCATTAAATATGAGACTTGTCATACTCCATGACCTCTGCACCACCTATATGCAACAGATCAAATGTACCCAGATTTTCTGGGTACCGTATGTGTACCGTATGTGTACCATGTAGCTGGGAAAACCACTTTACTTTTCTCAGCCTGTATTTATTCCTTGATCAAGTAATCTGTAATTATTTATTTATAAATAATGCTATATAGCTTATATAATTTGTGTTTATGAAGTACTCTCATCTTCTCAAGTAAACTGCATTTCCTAGGAAATATTTGAGCTGGTTCATATTAAGCAGGTTTTTTTTGTGTCAGTATACTCAAGTGTTTAGTGTTACTGAGTATTTTCTGATATATCTCATAAGAGATTTATTTCAGTCCAAAATATACATTGTGTATGAGTCGTTTTATCAACAAAACAATATCTGGCAATAAATACATATGTGTAGACAGACATATGATTTACTGTTTTACTGCTGTCCTGTTCTTTTTACATTTTTGTCTTTTATATTGCTTGTACTAGAGATCTCAGAACTAGACACAGCACTCTAGGTGTGACCCCAGCTGTGCTGATTATAGAGGTAGGATCACCCCCTTTGACCTACTGGCTCAACTGCTCCTGTTGTGTTCCAGGATATTAGGATACTTGACAGGACAAAAAGGAATGGGGACAAACTGAGACAAAGGAGGTTCTCTATTAATATCAGGAAACACTGTTACTGTGAGGGTTACTAAGCAGTAGCATAGGTTGCCCAGAAAGGCTATGGAGTCTCCATCCTTGGAGCAATTCAAAAGCTGTCTGAACATGGTCTTGGAAAACTGGCTCTAGGTGACCCTGCTTGAGCAAGAGGATTGGACCTCCAGAGGTCCTTTCCAACCTCATTCTTTCAGAAGTTCTATGATTACTTGCAACGCAGACCTAGGGTAGCAAAAGCAGATAAAATCTAAAGGAACACAGCCTTCTAATATTTTTGTCTTTGATCTTAAGCTACAAAATAATCTTAGATTATCTCTGACAGGTATGTACATCTATAAATAGGAAATTGGGCACCAGTGGGATTATGGTTTTTGAAACCTCTAGCACTGTCCTATCAGCTGACTGGAAGACCAGAATGTTAGGCATACACAGAAAGTTTTGTTTAAAAGAAAGAAGATGGGAAGCATGAGAACAGTGAATGTGAGAAAAGGGATTGCACAAGCGATTCTTTGTGTAAATACTCATGCCCAGGGTGTGTGTGTAGATTTATGAAATTTTGTAAAGGTTATGTATTTGCATTTTGAATAAAGTTGTGTGATTGATTGTCTTTGTAGGATTCACTAAAATGGGCTTTTCTGTTCAGAAAATCGTGATGCATTAGATCTCTTGCGTGTGGGTTGTGTGTAATGAACACTGAGATATAATAGTTTTGATATCTTAGAAAACCTGCAGAGTTTTCCACTCATGATGAGTAGGGAGAAGAAAAATACAGAAAAGAATTTGTCTGAAAGGATAATTTTCTTATCAATATGGAAATAATTTAGTGATTTAGTGATGAGGGACATGATTTAGTGGTTGATAGGAATGGGTGGACTCAATGATCCTATGGGTCTTTTACAGCCTAGTGATTCTGTTAAATTTGTGGCAGGAAAATTAGAATTAATGAAATAGTTTTGGAAAGCATTTATCTTTTATAAACATTTATTAAAAAACATGCATCACTCAATTTAGGTTGAAATCCAACTAAATTCAGAAAGAAAAAAAAAATTAAAATTAAATTAATGTTTTAAATGACTTCAAAATCCCATCCTTATTTTTTCACAAAAACCTGCATCAAGTTTGCCCTGAAATCTCTTTGCCCTGATATGACACTTTTTGTGTCAAACCACTTGCAGACATACTTTAAAAGCAGACATACTTTAAAATGCTTCAAGAAAATATATATTTACTGGAAAACTGCAAATATGTTTATCAATACAGAAAAATTCCTGATATTTGCATACCTAAAAAGCTAATTTCTCCTTGCATGCATTGCAATGGTATAGAAAAGCTAGTGAACCTAAGGAAAATCTCTTACACAATTTTCTTAGACTTTAACAAAGTTTACGAAAAAGACAGACTTTCAACACTTCTTTTCTTTCCCTGAGGCTTACTAGGTATTTATGTGTATGTATCATAAAATGTCTACTTGTGCCATGTGGATTCTTATTGGGCCCAATTTAGATGATGAAGTTAAAGGACGGTGCCAAAGAATATTCATAGAATCATAGAATCATAGAACAACCAGGTTGGAAGAGACCCACCGGATCATTGAGTCCAACCATTCCTATCAAACACTAAACCATGTCCCTCAGGACCTTGTCCACCCGCACCTTAAACACCTCCAGGGAAGGTGACTCAACCACCTTCCTGGGCAGACTGTTCCAATGCTCAAGGACTCTTTCTGTGAAAAGCTTTCTCCTAATGTCTAGCCTAAATCTCCCCTGGCGGAGCTTGAGGCCATTCCCCCTCGTCCTGTCCCCTGTCACCTGGGAGAAGAGGCNTTCTGATACAAGCCAGTATGCCATTGGCCTTCTTGGCCACCTGGGCACACTGTTGGCTCATGTTCAGTCGGCTGTCAACCAACACCCCCAGGTCCTTCTCAGATTTGAACTCAGATTTGATCTTAAAATTAGAATTTGAAATATTGGCATAGTTGTGCAGCTACAGAAAGGCTAGTTTTAGCTATTTTCACTGTTAGGTCAAATTGAGCTTTTTGGGAGGCACATATATCCTTTCCAGATTCCATTGAGACAGAGTAGTCTCAGAATATAATTTTGAAGACTGGACACAGATAATGTTTGTCATGTCCTGGTGATGTGCCCCTCACCCTGAGTTACTTTTGCTGTATTTATTTGCCGAGGTTTATACTTTGGAAACAATTGAAACATTTAGCATAATGATATACAGTATTGGAAAGATTATGTCAGTGATACGTTTGCATATTTATAGTATTGCTGCTGGTCAGAAATTTACATATGATTTTATTCCAGTTTCCAAGAAGATACACTGCAAATGATAAGTACGGATATCAGCAATAACCTCTATGTTCTGGATTCTTAGGGCTGTGGCTGCCCCAAACAATAACTTCAGTTATTTGAAATACTGCTACAACAGTTTGTACAATTTTTCCTATCTGTGGCCCCCAACAGTCCCTACTATAAACTTATAAATTCTGCCTACAAGGTCCAGGTAACCATTATAAGGAAGATAAAGGGTAATCCTTGTTTTGAATCTGCAGGCATGTGAAAAGCATTGCTGAGGCAAAACATCACATTCGTGCTGAGATACAAATTAAATAGAGACTTTCCAACATTCTTGTCTTTTTCATTCAACTTCCTTCCATCTGAAGAGTGCTGTGATAAATGTAATTACATAAACACCAGTTGATTTGTTTACTATTAGAATATTTTGCATTTTCTGTTACATTTTACATAATGCTCAGAAAAATTACAACAAAAAAAAGATTAGGCAATTGATCTAACTACTTCTGAACTTTATTCCACTCAGTTCTGAATAAGAACTGTATCTTCAATTGTACATAAACTACAATTTTACATCTACTGTGATCCAGTAACCTATAGTGATGTGGAACAATCTGAGAACCCAATGCCACTTAAGAAAAAGGTATCATTGTAAAATCTATTATAATCAATTTATTCAAATCTGCTTTAAAGTAGTATAAGTATTGCATTACTTTTCACCTTAAAGTTCTTGAAGTATTGCCTTTTATTTTTGAAGGAAGTTCTGCTCAAAGTTTCTTTCCTCTATATCTGGCCCAGACTTTCTGCTTTGTTTGCCCTGAACTGGAAAGAGAAATGTCTCCTTTTTTATCAGTTATCTAGGAGAAGTTTTGGACAAACCTCAAATGTAAATATTTGTGCTTTGAAAGTAAGAGACATAAAGCTGATACAGTGCTAAATATTTTTGTTGGCCAGATGGCATAGTGGCAGCAATAAAAGCAGCCAAATGAGTGAGCTAAATTTAATTCTGGACTTTGCAGTACAGGTCTGCTGTTGGTGAGATTGATACTTTTTTATTTTTAGAGGGCATTGACCATAAAATGTTCTTGCTAATGCCAGCTGGCTTTATGAAGTGTATACTGCCTCATCCAATCAAGATCCAAGACTGTCTGCAGCCATGAAAATATTGTTGCCCATTATATTGTTTTGTTTGGAAAAAGCAAAACATCTTGATACAACTAGAGAAAGAACAGATGCCTAAAGTCAGACAACAGGAGTGCATTTATTTATATCAGCTGAGGATTTGACCTATGTAATCTTATTCACTCACATGAAATCAATGAAGAATAAATGGTGAAATTAATGATGAAAGTTGCAAAGTTCAAAGTGGAAATTACATACAGTCATCTATATGGTGTTGTATGAATAGAGATGCAAAGCACTAAAGGAGCTCACAAATAGCTTTCCAGTCCCGTTCCTCTAGAGTTGGCTCAGGTAACTTCACACAGCAACACAATTTGCAATGTAAGTATTAAACAAGGTTGAGACTTAAGCCCAGACTCCACTGTCAGGAAGGCTGTTTCTGTTACATTCAAAGAGGAATCTGAAGACTTGTTTCCCTGGTGAATCCTGGTACTGGCTAACAGTACAGTTTGTCAGAACCTACAGGCCAGTCTGGCTCTTGTGGACAATTACAATGCAATTTAGAGAGCATGTCTGGTAGGGAATTTTTATACTTTTGTATTTCCGTTATGTGTTCCTAATTTCTTTTTGAATGACAATATTGTAAAAACTGGAGTTTAGAATGAAAAATTCTGATATTTCTTTTAATTATACTTTGACTAAATCATGTCAAGTTACTCTTTTTCTCTGATACATAATTATACCTAAACCTACATTTGATGTTCTACATACCACTATACAATGAAAGAATAGAATTATATTAAGTGTCCAAAGCACTTTTTACTTTCAGTACTTCCCATACTTTGATATTGGAGAGAAAGAGGTGGTTAAGCAAAAATGTTACTTGTCTATGTGGCATATCTTAACGCTAGAACAGATGAAGATTTATTTCACTTTGGCACATTTTTTTAATAACATCTTAATATTTAAAACTTCTTTGGAACTTATAACAGGCATCGGAGTGTCTTGAATTACAATCAGAGCATTAAACACATTCCTAGAGAAATATTTGAGGCAGTGCATAAGAATGAGTTTGGTCTGAAAAGACAATGCCAACTACTTCTAATAATCTTTCAATCACAGTACACTTCTGTCAGCTTGTGATTTCTTCCAGGAAATCCATTGGGCTGTTCTCTCCTCATGACCTTGAAGGTTACCCATCTGGTCTATAGCTTTGAAATAAAAAAATGAACTGCAGTTTGTGGAGTCCTTTTAGAACTTTCTTGTACATGAACAATGTTGATAATGTTCTTATGATCAAAAAATGTCCATGAATATTTGACTGGCAGGGGTGACTATGCAGCAACTACTAAAAATGCAGGGTTTAGTGAACTGTATTTTGAACTCATCCTTCATCAGCTATATACCAAAAAATATTCTAAATCCTTTCTTGTCTGTTGTATTTATGCAAATCATGGAATTAATAACAGCCTAGTATTTTTTTCTTTCAACCGCCTTCTTTTCAGGATGCCTTAAAGACACTAAAAGACTAGAAAAAATGACCTGAATCTTTTAAAAGGGAATTGAAGCACCAGTTTAAAGTTCTTATCATTTAAATTCTTGCTGTATCCATCAACAGGAAAAAGTATTTTTCCATACTTAATGTATTGTTGCATATTGATGGCTGTCATACTGAAAGTTTTACACTTCAACTTTGATAAATTGGTCATGAAATGTTACATATGTAGCCATGTTTTTAATTGAGGTGGTGTCTTTTTTACTGATCTGTTCCAAAGTAATTCAGCTAGCTTGACCATGAAAGCCTATATATAGTTAGTTTCTGCTTATAAAAATAGATCTATATAGTTTTAATTATGAGTACTTAAGTTGATTTTAACTACTTTTATTATAAATGATGCTTTTATGTTTTTATTTTACACTATCTTATGCATAATAATTTTATTTTTCATCAGATATATAACTTCTAAAATTATTCGTAAAGTGTAGTTTGGAAGTCTTTTAAGTGATTAACAGACATCTTTAATTTTTGGGTCCAAATCTGAAGAGAAAGATAAAAGTGATTTTGATTTGGAACACGAAAATGAAACTGCAAACATGGAAATTATGTCCTAGGATAATACAAGTAGGTATGTCTAAGAACTTAGCAGTCCTCACTGTAGTTTTCCAGGCAATCATCTTGTTGCCTCCTTCAAAAAGTCATGTTTTTAATATTAAATTGCTGGAGAATGTATCAACAACCACATGCCAGTTAAAAGTCATTTTCATAAAGTTTCATAAAATTTCACTACTAGACTTTTGAAGTAAAAAAAAATTAAACCATAAACAAAGTTGTTTTCCTGTGACATTATACTCTCCTCATTCCTTAATAATTGTATAACAAGTTCATAGTTGTGATCAATTCCATGGATAAATATTCCTGTATCCTTTATGAAGCTGTACATTTAAAGAACATTTAGTCTGTTAAGTACAGTACCAAATAATTACTGACATTTGAATCAACTATGAAGTTATACCTTCACATTTCAATTTGTCTTATACTTCAGCAATTTGCTTCAACTGGCATCACTGAAAATTAGAAAGTAACTTTTAACCTAAAG
This sequence comes from Piaya cayana, assembly GCA_013389865.1. NCBI lineage: Eukaryota > Metazoa > Chordata > Aves > Cuculiformes > Coccyzidae > Piaya > Piaya cayana. Next base: position 144,523 of record WAAB01019710.1, read on the forward strand.
GAACAAGCATGGTGTTACAGATAGCCATAACAGGAAATAAGCACTGATATCTAGATATGATATGTATATATGAGTAAGTGCAAAATTTATGTAATTAATTTTAAAAATAAATATATATTTTGTGTATTTGGGATATTTTCGAAACAATTAGTTTATCATCTACTAAATGTCTCTTCTTTAGTAGTGCTTTAAAATATACATAAATTCTATATTGTTTGGTGTACCAGAACATTTCAAATATTTTTCTACAGTGGAGAAAAAATAGATATTAGAAAAATATATGTTAGAAAAATATATTCTAATTTTAGAGTAATAGTAAAGTTTTAAAGGATATTGAGTATGAAATGTTAAAAAAACAAACTAAATCTCCCACATCTTTAGTACAATTTTTAATTATACAGGGTGGCTGTATAGTTGATAAGCCTTGAAACATAGTTCTGGACATGGACTTCATCTGTTATTTTGTGTGTAACTACCTTTTTGTCAGTTTCCTCTTCAATAGCCTCTTTCAAATATTTCTTTTCCTGACAATTTATTTTTCACAATGATAGTGTATGTAACCCTGATTAAAATGAAATAATGTAACAGATTGTATTTTTATCTTCACCCATGCCTCTTTTCCCTCATCAAATCTATATTGCCTATTCAAATATTTAATTTCTGACTAAAATTCTCCATTCTCCCTTTCCCAAGGCCTTGCATTTTGAGCCTGTGTTATTTTTATTATTATGACCTGCATAGCTAGTGTGTTCATCAAGAATAGCATTTGTTTTATCTAACTTTAGTGATCTAAAAGTTATGTAGCTAATTTAAACACATCAGTATTTAGTGAAGAATATTTCTATTCTATTAATTATCTTCCTAGATAAGATACATTTCTGTAGTTCTGACTTTCCACTTCTTGTAGAGAAACATATTTGACTATCTTAGATTTTATGCCTGAGGTTTTATTGTCCAATTAATAAAAAATCTATCAACCCTTTAAGAATCACTATGCTTTTAAATTCAAGATGTTTAATTTCACAGAATAATTTAGACAAGGTACATGAATAAACAGTAAGTAAGCATTGAAGACTATATAAGGTATAGGAATAATAATTTCAAAACTATAACTTTGAAAAACATTTCAACTGTAGGTTTTGGAAGATACATCATCATTGATACAGTCTTGATAAACAGTACAAAAATCCTTATTCCTAGTCACTCACAAAATGCATGAATATCTCTCTTTACATATCTGCACTATTAGACTTGAAGTGCCTGGTTTGTGTATTCATATACGTTTAGAATTTGATCCTATTCTTCCAAGACATATTGCTGAATTTTCATGAAGTTTGATACTGTGTACACTGTTCATATTGGGCTAGAGCCTTTTCTTGTTAACAGCTATTAAAAAGAAAACATTCTCCATATTATTAATAATTAAACTTTTTAACAGTGATAGCAGATGAAGTCAATCAAAAGGTGAGATTTAAGACCCAGAGAGTACCACTTTGATGCAATGTATGTATTAATAATTCAAATCTTTATTGATGGTTTATTTTTTCCCTGTTTAACTAATGAGTTCTATACAGGACACTGTGGTCTGTTAGCATGTTACTCAAAATGTTTCATCTAATCTTAGCAGCAGGAATATTTTTCATTACTTAGAAGAAATTACTTCACTGCTTTTTTAGTATAATACTAAAACCTGATGTTTTGAAAGGTTCATATATACTTTAACTTTCTGGATCTGTGATTTCACTGGCTTTTTGGCAAAGATCCTTTTACAGGCACAAGCCACTCCTTGTTCAGAGATACAAACTTTTATAAAGGACTATGTATACCTTAACAAAAAAGAATGTCACAGGAGGAATTGATCTATATCATGAAACAGTGGATTCCAAGGCCAATTTTCATACTATATGCATTTTGTGGAAATTTTCTGTAGACTAGCTCTAGTTTAATCCTGTTAACTGACCTGTTAGTTCAAGCTATGTAGACAGGCTTTTGTATTATATCATTCATTTGAATTGGATCCAAGAAGAGTCCAATACATTTGATTCAAGATAGTTCTTCCAAGCACAGCAAAGTACAATAAATGAGACTAATTTCTGTAGCTCATACCTTCTGTGGACTCAAATATTAATGTAGATTCATCCAAAATATTAGATGGAATATGAGAAAATAAAGATTTATATCTGTTGTGAACCATATTGTAGTTCTAAAATATTTTTCTTTATATATATATATGCACATATATTTATAAATTCTTACATATAAATACAAAATAGAATGGTTGTATGCACATATATGAGTTTTAATTAAGTGTGTTGTTTCTATTGCATCACATTTTGACCCACTTGGAATACAGTCAACTCTAGGATCATTCTATAGCCTATAAAAAGCATGTGTACAGTCTTTCCCATTTCATCCTTTCTCTATAGACAGTTTTGTGTAAGAGACTTTGGAAGCAGTCTTATAAATGTATACCTCCCATTTTAGGGCGTTTTAGTGTCTGATAACTAGGTTAAAGGATTATATTCCTTTTCCTTTCAACACATTGAATTATTTTAATAAAGTTCCAGATTCAAGAAAAACTGCTGAGTATCTCAACCTAAATATCTTGGTGAATGAGTTGGTACGATTGAAATGAGAGTTTGGTTTGTTTGTTTGCAGAGTATTTTAAGCCAATAATAAACTTATTGAAACATTGTAGCAAACAGACAAAGATATAAATTTCTCATACTTATGCTGAGGGGCAGGAGTTACCAGACACAACAACCTCTGTGAACTAATAGCCCTGGGCAGTCTTTGGGCAGCAAATTCTCTGCTGAAAAACAGAAAGATAAGAAACCAAAACAAATCCCTTCAGGAAAGACAAACTCTCTAAGTATTACAAGAAAATATGAAGATCTGATCACAGAGAAGTTTGTAAGTGAAGAATGTTAAGAATGTTAGGAAAAGTTGAAGCAGAGTACCAGAATCTAACACAATGAATTCAGGAAAAAAATACTAGATTCAATGAATTTATGTTTAATCTACACAAAAGATTTAGGACAAGTTGGGTTTTTTTAAGAAGACAGAAAGACATTAGATAAAATTTTTATTTCATATTATAATTCTTCTTGAGAAGGCAAAATACTACAATATCCATTCCTTTTTTATTGTAGAAAAATAATAGATTACTTGAGGGTCATAGATGCTTGGTACCTATAATTCTCAAATAATGGGATATTAAAGTGATATCAACAGGGTCTTTTTTTTATGAACATGCAAAAAGTATAATAGAATTATTTTGACCATCTCAGCTACAGTTTCTTATTTATTCTTTCTTTTTTTATGCTCTTTTTTTTAATAGCTACTGACAAGAGCTCTTTTGAAATGTTAAGAATATTGGCTTTGTGTAAATCCTTGTAAACTTGCTTATTTTTTCTAAATGAAGTTGTGCATTACATTTTGATATGAGGATTCTATCAGAAAAGAGGATTGTATCTTTGACAAAGGGAGGTTCTTCCACCATTGTTATTGGTGTCTTCTCTTTTGATATTCATGGAAATAATAGGCAAGCCTTTTATTTGTTTACTCATAACAAAGACAAGAGTTATTACGAATCTACTTAAGATAGCTGGGTCAATGAAAATGAATTTGGGCTACTCAGAAGTTGTTGTTGTGATTCAAAAGGGCAAATTTGGATAATAGACCAGAGAGGATATTTGAAAAAAGCACTGAACTTCAAAAGGAAAAATATGTGTTTGAATGTTACAGTAAAAGTGCCCATGATGTAAAATGCATTATGAAATATTATCCCTGAATATCAAATCTTAACATGTAGCCCTGGGCTTGAGCAAATAGATGTTAGTGGATTTGTATTTCATGTTCATACAGAACAAAGAAAATATCCTTCTGGTTCATGACCAGGAGCTCACTACGGCAACTAAGATTAATAAAAATAATGTTGCAGAGTCTTTCTCTTGTGTGTAGAAGTCTTACATGATAGATGAGCTAATTGCACCTGCAAAAGAGCTGTAATATCAGAATATTTTTTATTTTGTTTGATACCTGTTTAAAATTACAATTGTTACTACTTTTTGCTAAATTTAAAAGAAAAAGTTGATTATTCTTATCAATGTGTTTTTTATCTTTTCCCTTCCAGTTATAATACTTGTCTCAGGTGTTTCAGTCTTCTCAATGAAAAATAATACCTGTTTAATCTAATTTCCTGCCAATTTCATACTAACCACAATGACAGAAATTTATAACAGTAGAAATACATGATTTGAATGAGGGAGAGGGTTGTGTGGGTGGAAACTATTCATGCAGAATAGCATTTGTTCATTAATATTTTGTTTGTCTTCCAACGAGCTTCCAGCAATTAAGAATGAATAGAAAGAAAAGGATAATGACATGTTTTATCAAAATTCAAGTGCTAAAGAAACACTTTGAATTTATGTGATGAGTTGATGTATCTCTTCTGCCTATTTTTCAGATCTACACTATACATATCTCAGAGTTTCTGTGTGAGTCTTACAAACAGTTTGACGTTGATTGACTTCCTGAAGCTAACAGGAATTATTATTTAAGTTTGACTCATCACCAATGCTTTTTATGTTTTGGCACAAACTGAAATTCCATTCAAACATAGGAGAAACCTTCTTTATTATGAGAGTGGCAGACTCAGAAAGGCTGCATAGTCTTCATTCTTGAAAATGAAGCTTCTTAAAAGCTCAACTGGCTACAGACCAGGGCAAAGTGCTGTAGGTGATTCTGCTTTGAGCAGGGAGATTGGACGAGGTGATCTCCAGGGCTGACTCTTTGGCCAACTTAAATCCTAGTGAATAGGCCAACATATCACATGTTGTTAAAGTAGAAAGCCATCTGATTTGAGAATGAGGGGAAAATAAGAACCTTAGTTTCTGTTCTTTGAGGGTTTTGAGTAATGTCCAAGATAATGCTGAAAGAATTAGTCAAAATATTCAAAACAATATGCCTTGCTTTATTTTGGTACTCTGAACAATTGTTTGTGTTTCTATATGTGTTAAGTTGCTTCTTGGATTGCATTTTACAGTTGTTAAAAATGTTGTCACAATCTTCATTCTGTTGTGATGTAGGTGTTGTTACAGCAGGAAGGCCTGATAAAAACTTATTATTTTTATCCAAGTGTAAGTAATTAAGAGAGAAAATTGCCAACTCTTCCTTTTTACACTTTAGTGTATCCACTTTGTATCCAGAATCAATTGGGAAGTAATTAGTTGAGCTCTCCATTAGACATAACAATTATTTACTCTCCCACCACACCGTTAGAGTCCAAATGCACCAGGATTTGAACCAGTGGTGTTTACAAAATTAATAGCAATTGCTATACTGAAAAAATGACAATGTATAATCCATAAACAATATAAAGTATCAGTAAATACCATGAAAAACTAGAAATTTTAGGAAATTAAAGGAAAATTCCTCTCATAATGGTGTAAAAGGCATAATTAAAATGATACAGCTGTATGGATACAAGACTTTTCACCAAGTCTATCTACAGTCTCTCCCTAATGCTGACTTCCGACATTAGGGTTCTTCTTTGACATCAGTAAAGCCTCTGACACAGTTTCTCACAGCATTCTGCTTAGGAAACTGTTAGCCACTGGGCTGGACAGGTGCACACTCTCCTGGATGGAAAACTGGTTGGATGGCCGGGCCCAGAGAGTGGTGGTAAATGGAGTTAACTCCAGCTGGAGGCCAGTCACAAATGGTGTTCCCCAGGGCTCAGTGCTGGGTTCAGCCCAGTTTAATGTCTTTATCAATGACCTGGATGAAGTCATTAAGTGCACCTTTAGCAAGTTGGGGGGTATGGAGACTCTCTAAAGGGAGCCGAATAGGCTGAACCAATGGGCTGAGACCAATGGGGTGAGGTTTACAAGACCAAATGCCAGGTCTCGCACTTGGGGCCCCACAACCCTCTTCAGTGCTACAGACTAGGAGAAGAGTGGCTAGTAAGCTGCCTGGAGAAGAAGGACCTGGGGGTGTTGGTTGACAGCTGACTGAACATGAACCAGCAATATGCCCAGGTGGCCAAGAAGGCCAATTGTATCTTAATTTTCATCAGAAACGCTGTGGCCAGCAGGTCCAGGGAGTTTATTCTCCCTCTGTCATTTGGCACTGGTGAGACCACACCTTGAATACTGTGTTCAGTTCTGAGCCCCTCACCACAAGAAGGGTGTTGAGGTTCTGGAACATGTCCAGAGAAGAGCACCGAAGCTGGTGAAGGGGCTGGAGAACAGGCCTTATGAGGATCAGCTGAGAGAGCTGGGGTTGTTCAGCCTGGAGAAGAGGAGGCTGAGAGGAGACCTCATTGCTCTCTACAACTACCTGAAAGGAGGTTGTAGAGAGGAGGGAGCTGGCCTCTTCTCCCAGGTGACAGGGGACAGGACAAGAGGGAATGGCCTCAAGCTCCGCCAGGGGAGGTTCAGACTGGATATCAGAAAAAAAATCACAGAAAGGGTCATCAGGCACTGGAACAGCTGCCCAGGGAGTTGGTAGTGTCACCATTTCTGGAGGCATTTACAAACCGGGTAGACGAGGTGCTCAGGGACATGGTTTAGTGGAAGATAGGAATGGTGTGACTCTATGATCCAAGAGGTCTTTTCCAACTTGGTGATTCTATGATTCATGATTTGGAAGTATAATGTGATTTTACTTTCTTACTTGGATAGAGGAGAGTTAATTAATAAAGGGTAAGATAAACACTGTTGCTTAGAATAATTTCTTAGGGCTTAATTTATACAGACTGCAATAAATGTATATATTTGGTATTTCAGTGATTTTTGGGGTGAGGGAAAAAGAAATTATCTGGTTTATGAAATACAGTTGAAACAGGAGAGAAACAGTTACTTACTTTTGGGGTACAATGTAAAGGTATGTATTTTCTCTGTGATACAATATTCTCCATGATCAAATATAATTAGGAATAATTCCATTACAGAAAATGTGATATTTGTTGTCAGAGTGAGAAAATTATCGCATCTATTGCATTCTTACTATATGTGAATCTAGTAAGGACTACACCTACCAAGGGATGAGTAAAGGCTTAGGGTTGCTGTTTGGCTGGGAAGGGTGGATTGAACAGCTAGTGTGCTTATTTAGGTAAAAACGGCTCGACCATGTTGATTCACAATGCTGACAGATAGAGCTGTATTAATGTTGTGCACTGAAAATCAATAAGGCTAAACGTAACACTCTCCTCTCATGTGTACATGGCTTCTTTTGTCAGCACTTGGAAATTTCTCATGTCCATTTTTTTTCTGTGAAATGTTACTGATATATTGTTATCAATGGAAGCAAAAATTAAGGATATAGTCTGTTTCTCCTTGTTAAATGCAGCTTAAATCCTTATTTTTGGCATTGCAAAACAAATGTATGAGATAGCTAATTATTTTACCAATAACTTTTTGGAAGCATTAGTGCTGATATGCATCCTCCTTCCCTCAGGTTGTCTTATTAATACGAATTTTTCTTTGAAACCTCAAATGTTTTACAGTTTAGGTTCTAAATGAAAAGTAGAGTACATGAAGAAAATTCTTGTTTATGGAAAGCTTTCTTGCATTCATAGCAATTGATGCATAAATAGCATTTATTTTCTATGAATATTCTAGTGCTCATAACTTTCTAGATGTGATTAAATCTCATTTAATGTAAATGTCCTTGTTAGTAACAATTAAAGGACTACTATGAATTACATAAACAGTAATATGCATAATAGGCTTTTTTCAGAGGCATTTTATAAAAATCCCAAATTTTATATTTTCATAAACTTTATCTCTAAGATGTCACGGTTTCTTTTGAAGTCTACACATTTATTTTCACTAAATACTGTTTAGGGTATTATTATTGCACATATACCCGTATATTTATGCATACATATGCTGATATTCCACTCATGCAGCGTAAACCCCTGACTGCACAGAAAGAACAACTAAAGGGTGACCTGAATAACTACAGAGCAGCCAACACTTTCAGCTGCAAATCTGCATCTGCAGAATAGGGTTTGTGCCCTGGTAGCAGACAATAGGGTGGAAACTGCCTGAGGAAATATCAGAGTGGGAGACCCCTCTTCTAAGGAATGTGGAGGCCCCATCTGCTGACTCAACCTGCTATTTAGGGAGGTTAGCAGTGTGCCAGGTGCTCAGATGCAGATTGCCTTGCAGGGACTACTGCGGTTTATTCACTTGTTGGACTTTTATATGCTGTTCCTCATCCACATGGACAGTAGCGACACTGTGAGGATGTTGACTGTATCAAGTGTGACTCCATAGCTCTAAGAAGAGGGGAGAAGGGCACATTGGACTTCATGGTTTCTGCTCAATGCTGGCAAGGAAGTGCTTAGGGGGAAGCAGATAGGTCCTATGGGATGGGGATTTTGCTTTTAGACCAATGGTTCCATTCTTGAAGGACTGAGGACATCCGAGGAGAGATAGTATCCACCTGATAAAGATGGAAACAGCATCTTTGCCACCATGCTGGAAATCCTGGTGAGAAGATCTTGAAACTAGGAATGGCCATGGAGGGAAATTATAACTGATAGTTGAGTAAGGAAGTGGTGGACAGAGGTGGACAGCAAAGCAATCAAGGTGATAAGTACAGGAGAGGCCTCCAGAATAGTAAAACAGACTAATAGATGGTACACCTCAAGGAATTCATATATAAAGAAACTTATGCAGCCTGGGTAACAAGCAGGAGGAGCTGATGTCTGTGTGTGGCCTCAGAAATATTACATTGTTCAAATTACTGAGCTGTGGTGGGACAGCTTGTGCACCTAGAGTACAAGGTCATCAGGAAAGACTGGTCAGCATCATAGAAAGTTCTTTCAATGGCAGTACTTATGGGAGTCCAAACTTGATCTTAGGATCCATCTGGGCATTGCACCAATGACTTAAGTAAGGAGGGATACAGGAACTCTGNGTGCAGAGAAATTCTTATGTCCTTATGCAGTAACCTGAGGTTTTTTTCTGGAGTAATAGTAGAAGTGCAATTTAGATTGTAATAGCAATTTTGTCATACTTAGTGAACTGTGAATCCATATTTTCCAGGAAAAGATATCTTATTTCTGTTGTAAGCAGGAATGGCATTGGGTCACCTAACATGGTAATAATATGAAGAAATGAATGTAACTTCAATGTCAAGACAGTGAAGAGATTCCATGACTCTGGTCATTACAATGAGAATAATAAATTTTACTGGGCTTGTGAAGCCTTAACTTCTTGCAAGTATTCTTAAGTCATCTGAGAATAGTCTTACTGGAAAGAAACAACAAAATCTGTTAACAAGATATGAAATATTGTCTTTGTTTGGCATCTTTTTTGTATACTTAGAAATCCATCTGTGGAAAGTAAAAGTCCATCTGTAGAAGGGAAATCACTGCTTCCATAAGTTTAAAAAAAACCCAAACAAAACTGAAAGAAAATTAGTTGCTTACATCTAAACCCATAGTTTAGATAAAGACTTTACTTATCTTTACATTCATTTCATTATTACTGAGAGGGAACTAACACATGTGTAAATTACCAATAACCCAATACAAAAACTGATATTGAAATATGAANCAGCAGCAACTCTACAAACTATTTTAATGTGTTCTTTTAATGTGTGTTAGTCGTGCTCTCTGTTCTTTTCTTTCGCTCTTCTATGTTTCTTGTATTGGATATGATATGAATTTCTAAGTTAAATTTGTATAAAAGCACTTTGCAGATGAACAATAGAAGGAAACAGTAAAAGGTCAAAACCTCACCAACGCTTAAAATATTCTCATATTTCTAACAACATTCACATTTATAAACTTTTGGTCTACTTCTGCCAGGAAGACTTAGTGTTGTATTTAGGTAGTTAGGCAGTACTTGGGTAGTTCAACCTGTTTATCCTCAGCATTGGATAACTTTGTATCTTCAGAAATTTGTATCCTAAAAACATTTGTAAAACTAATAACTGAAACTCCACCTATCCCTCTCCTTGTAAACCCAGTATGAATTTATATTGTTCAGGATTTTTGTAAGTGGCTATCATTGCTGTTACCTCCCTTCTGGCCTGTGTACACATTTCCACCATATAGCCACCAGAGGTGCCAGTGGTGGTGATGTGTGCCTGTGTCTCATTCTACCATAAAGCTTGAAATGCATATGAATCCAAAGGTTGGCAGCGCTCTCAGACCTCAAATTTTAAAGTTGGGAAAGTCTGCATAGTGTCTTATAAAATGCATTATTTGATTTTGTTTTAGAAATTGCTTTCTAGAACATCAGATATTTCTCTGTGCTTTCTAGGCTTGCAAACAGCAAGTTATTTCAAATATATCATTAAATTATGAAATGTATCGTTACTGCTTTAGTGTAGCTTAAATTGTAGGTGAATCCCCTAGTTTCTTACTGAAAATCCTGCCTGCCCTCAGTGTCCTCTGAAATGTGAAGAATTGACTTTCCTACTTCCTGGGATGTTCACGGGTGCCAGGGTTCAGCATGTAGGCTTCCAGAGCAACAGTAATATCTGTCATTTCAATTGAATACAAATCTCTAACAATCTATGTTTGTACAGTCCCAGTGGAAACATGTGGTGTCAGCTGTGCTCACAGTACTTTAAAGGCTTTATTAAGTCAGCTGGCAACACACCCTATCTCTAGGCACTGAATTTTGTAGGAAAGGAGCTAAGAGTCTGAATCCTTTCCTCCAACCCACCCTCCTTCTTTCTTTACTCCTTTCTCATGCCAACTAGCTTTCAAAACCGCAGGAAGTTATTTTAAAAATAGGATTATGGGTGTGCTGTTATGTTGTTAATACCCACAACACAGTTTACAGGTGAGCATTTATACCCACCCACACAGTCTTACACATACACACACACTGGCAAGTATCTTTATGCAGTCTGATATAAACTCTATTCAAATTATTACTATTGAGTGAAAGAGGAACTGTACAGAATTTAATAAATAACTATGACAGTTTTCTTTGTTCATGCAGCCATTTGAAAGAAGGCTATGCAAAACTGTGGGAAGGTTCTGGAACATGTATTGCAGTAAAAATCCACAGATACTCTGTCCAGTGGGCTTTTAAAGACTGTACTTATTGTATGTTTTGATTTAGACAAAAATGTTTAATTGGTAAATGTTAAAATATTAGTTTGCTTAAGTCATGTATTGAGAATCAGTTGTTCAAAGATCGAACTTTTCAGTGACATTCAGAATCTTTTCTCTTGCAGCCATTTCGTAGAGTGACGTTTTCTGTTGTGAGTCAGCCTCAGGACCCACATCAAGGGTCATTGCAGAGTTGCTATGACAGCGGTCTGGAGGAGTCAGAAACACCAAGCAGTAAGAGTTCGTCAGGGCCAAGACTGGGTGCCCTTCCACTCCCAGAGGACAACTACGAAAGGACTACGCCGGATGGCAGTGTTGGTGAGGCAGAGCATATGGAAAATGGTAGGGGCAAACACAACATTCACACACATAATCTCACTAGTGAATGATACTAAGTAGACTTTTAAAAGGTTAGTCCAAAACCATAAATAAACATATTAAATAGCTAAAATTGTGATTATTTTATTTTAAAGTTTGTTAAAAGGCAGATATACAAAATAATGGAACATAACACTAGTAATAAATCAGCACTTTTTTGTATATATAATTTAAACACTATACTGCAGAAGCAGTTAAAATATTGCAAAAATTACTGGTAGAAGGCTGGGAAGATGGTAATTGAATTAAATTCCATATTTTCATTTTAGGAAATAGACCATAAAGGACATATTCATTTTTCCTTCAATTCTTTGCTCGAGAGCTACTTAGGAAGTTTCCCAGAATGTAATATGTACATCAGCAAAAGAAAGTAGAATTTATAAACCCTACTCTAGGGAATTCCCTTTTCCCCAAAATGTTATATAGACTTCTTTTTTCAAAATAACACTGAGTGTCAAGTCCAATCTTCATTATTTAGCAAAGAAGAACATTACTTTCCTTTTCTTCACACATTATTTTGTACAATACTTACAGAACACCTCATTTAAATTCAGGGTCTATTTATATAGAAGGGGAAAACATTAAATCCTTACTTTTATAGTAATTCTCCAGCTACTGCAAAATAAAGTTTATTTAAATTTCAGGGTTTCTTTTCCTTTCTAGCTAAAACTATTTAGGATTTAAAAAAAATCTTCTCATTTTGAGATGTATTTCATAAAACCTGAATGTTTTACTGTTCCACATTTATTGGCCTTCATCTAAAATTTTATGAAGTCAGACTCTGACTTCATTGTCTTTGCTTTTGCCCATAAGCAATAAAATAAATTATTGTATGTCGAAGTGTACAGATTTTTTGTAATCAGTCAAATAATGCATTTGCTAAACCCTTTGGAATTGGTGAGTATATGCAAGAAAGGTAGTGTTTTCTGTTATAGAATGAACAAATTAGTTTGGCTAAGTGCATGTTTTAGTTTTTCAAAGATTACAGCACTGGATAATTGTTTGGGTTTTTCTTTCCTGAAATAGACATGTTGACCCAATAAAATATATTATTCACCATGGTAAGATATTGCTGAATCTAGTATATATGACTGAGGAATGGCTATAACAGTTTGCATATGCATATAGTGCATATCCTAATACCAAATGACTAATTGAACAGTAAGAAAGATGGTATTATTCATTTAAGAAGAAATCTTACATTATATACACGTGTATGTATATGTCTATATATTCTCCTTAGTTGTTTATATGGATTTACATTTAATTTTTCTGGTTGTGTAGAAGGGATGAAAGTGATAGTAGTATTACTAGAACAATATCAGAACCTTCTAGACTTTGTACCTAAATCTGGGTGATTGTTTTACTGCTTTGTAGTCAGGTTTTGTGGTTAAGATAATGAAACTAAACAATTTGCTAATTCACCTGCACACAGTAGATTGCTACATTATTAGATTACTAGACACCACATTCTTAGTTCAGAGAGTATACTAACATAGAGTATTCTTGAACCATACTGGGAAAACTCTAGAGCCACAAATGAATATAATTTTTAGTATATTCAGTAGCCAGTGAAAATCTTTGCACTTACTTAAATGTAACTGAAACTGAAGAGAGCTTGAGTGGTGTGAAAATTTCAAGCAAAACAATTTATTTAAGTATTTGTGTTGATGTGAAATCTGGCATTGCATTCTAATAAAGTATCTTAGACATTACTTTGTTATTTATATTTGTTAGGATGATTTTTTTAATTCAGTTTTAAAATAGAATCATATAGATAGAATAGATAGAAACACAGAGCTGGACAAATATATTATGCTGTAAATAAGTGAGTGAAAACAAAACCACTCTGAAAAATAGATTGTGTGGCAGGATATGCACACAGTAATCAGGATTTTCTTCTTCTTTATAAAATCTTGAACTGAGACCTTTGAAAGGTGGGTGACATTGTGATGAAAATTATGCTTTACAGACTTTTTGATTTTGCTGTCACATTTTAAAACAAGATTTCCACAGTGGCATGTCATCTGCCTCCAGAAATTTTTGTTAACATTAATCTATAAATAATGACAGAACAGGATGGGATGTACTTTTGTTCCCTCATATAAAAAATATCTAACATTTAAGTGAGAGTTTTCTGTGATCTAAGTCCACTTGTATTTTAACTATTTTAAGTACAACTGTATTGTTCAAATTCTGATAATGTCATCTTCAATATTAATGGATCATTCTGACAGAAATAGAATTGGAATTGAAATCTGTCAAGTGTTCATTTGTCACATTTAATTGGAATCTAGGTAATCTTCAGTGTTTAGCTTACTTAAGTTTTAATTGGAATTTATACTGGATTTTCATGCAGGTTTTCCATGGAAACAGCACTTTGGAAACTGTCTTGTTAATTGTTATTACTTCAAATATTTAACATTTAATTTCATTTGGTGTAAAATAATGCATTTATAACTAATTGCTTTGAATTTCCTTTCATTTTAAAGATTGAAATGATAATTTTCAACACTACACTAAACCCACTGATACATTTGGTACTCTTTCTTTGCAAGGAAAACAAGCAATTTTATAGTTAAGGCTGTAAGACTAAAAACATTGAGTTCACAGGGACAGTAAATAGGAAATTCAGCTTTTTATTTGCTGGTAAGAGGTCTCTTTGTATTTTCTCAGGTAAGGACAAAATGCTAGAAAGAAAGTAAATGTGCAATAGTCTTTTTCTTAGAATATGATGTACATTACCTAGCAGCCTACATGACTGTCAGATGTAGACTGAAGTTTTGTTCTGATGATTAGCTGTGGCGTCAGATGCAGGAGAAAAAAAGGAAGGAAAAAAAATGAAATGTTAGCAGATTGACTGTGAAATTCAGCATGCAAAGATCTTTTTAATTAGTAAAATCCGCAGAACCAGAAGTAACTTCTGAGTTAATTTATCCCCTGTCCTTGGAGCTTTCCTTACAAGGAAATTCTGCTCATATGTGCAACCTTCTCTAATTTTGCTGTTAGAATTGCACTGTCTTAACGTAAATTGCGCAATAATTTTCTCAAGAACATTTTAATTGCATTTGTATTTGTTTTTCAAGGGTAAAGACCTTACCATGGTAAATAAGTTTCCTGCCTTTTTAATCATTGCCTTCTGGTTTTGGCAATGTCTGTTACCACATATCTATCATGGTTCAACCCCACCCTGGCTTGATCAGCAGATAAGCACAAGCAGTTTTTTTCCCAATTCCTCCCTCGTCACCACCTCCACAGGGAAGGGAAAAGGCAAAATGAGAGAGAGACTTGTGTGTTGGAAACTAAAACTAAAATAGCTTAAATGACAGAGTAAAAATAAAAGGAAACTCAGAGGAAATTTTTTTTAAACAAAAAAAATTGTGGCAGATACTTCCAGATTTCCCTCTCCTTGTGACTTTAACAGTTGTTAGCCTGCATGTCCTTTAAATTGTGATTTTCTAAATAATATTAATAATAATAAAGAATGTAATTTACCACTAACCCTCTCAGGTTGCTGTCTTAAAGTATATCTTTGAACAAGAAATTGTTCTGAAGGCTATCAATTTGTTTTATTTTTATTTGTTTTTTTCTTTTATTTAATGGTTTTAGTGACTATTCCTTTTTATCATTACGAGAAAAAGCATGGGAGCATTCAATTCTACTTTTAAAATATTATGGGTTGTTATGTTTTCTTATTATTTATCTTTCCTCTGAACATGAAATATATTCCTAGTTTTTTCAGTCTTTGGTTATCATGTACCTGTTATTTTTTTTCTTTCTGTGGACTATTATTAGAATACAAATCTTCTAATAGGAGGCGATATCTGGACATGTATTCTCACCTTTTGAAGAATGGACAATACAGTAATTTTGTATTAATTCCTATGTTATTAATTATACATACAATCTCTAAGCAGAACTTTTCACTCCTCAGTTTCATGTCCACTCACCTGATTCTTCAGGTATCTCATGTTTCTCGAAGCCTTTTTAGAAATATTTCATGATGTTCTTTTTACAAATTTATGTATACACACACACACACATGTGTGCGTGCGCAAGCTGTTTATTTGAGCAGGCAGTGGCCTAATCAGTTTTGTTTTAGTTTTTAGTTTATGTTTTAAATTTAGCTAGAGTGCCTACAGCAGTGAAGCTGAAGCACTATAGATTTTGGCTCTCATGTTCTTCCCTGCAGATTTGTTCCCATGCAGTCAAAATTAGAATGTTTACCACACCTGAGACACCTGCATTAAAGCTAGCTCAGGTGTTCCTGCATGAAAGCAACTTCAGTCTGTAGTAGAATGTTTTAAGTAAGTTAGCCCATATTTCAGTGACAAATATGTAAAGGTTGGAGAGAAGAGTCATCTCGATGAAAGAAGGAAAATAAAGGAAAGTTTTACAGCTTCCATTTTTACAAGGGGAAATAGAGTAAAGAAAGATTAAGTGACATGGCTGAAGTTACAGATAGAGTAAGGGGCAGAGCTTGAAAAGGAGCTTAGAATTTCTGTGATTCAGTTAAAAGGCAAGGAAGAGAAGTGCATTATCTTGGTCTGTATAGTCTGATAATGTGCTATGTTCTCAAAGACAGTTTCAGATTTAGACCATAAGTCTCAAAGTTCCACTGTCAATATAGAGATGTTCATAGTGTGTGAGATGACGACTTGAAAATCTGAAAGGAATTTTGACAATTAATAAATGTAATTAATTTTATCTCTAAGAATATTCTTTCATTTTACTTGAAAGACATTATTGATCTGTCCTCTGGACCAAAATGTTAATAAAATTAAGAAGAGAATCCATTAGCTTACAGAATCCATTTCCCTTTAGCAATTTTGCATTGAAAATGACACAAGATAATGTTCTTGAAGACGTAACTGTCCTTGGTGTAAACATTGCAAACAGATATTAATTTACTTATTGCATAGAATTACTGTACTTTTGTAGTTCCATTATTTTCCAGTGTTCTGTTCTCTTGAATTCTAGTCCTAAAACTGTGTGTGAATAATTTTTTTTTTTTTAACTGTGTCCTGGAAATGCTAATGTTAAGTAGTCCATCTGAGAGGCTGAGTCAGTAAAGAGTTTCAGTGAAGTGATTACATGCTAATAGTTCCATTGTTGGTTTGTTTCTTTCAATAGTGCTACATCCACTTTTTTCTTAAATGTTGCCCAAAGAATAGAATGTGCTACATAAAATATTATATTTTATATGCATAAGAATTCTTATCCTTATTTCTGATAAATTCTAACCTATAATTAGGCATGGATTATGTAAACACTGCAACATCTACGGGTAATGTATTGGAACACATACACATTCAGTGATAGATTATGTCTTCAACCAATTTGTTTTGAGAATAAATTATTCTGATAAAATTTGTAAAAAGTCATTGTATAAGAGGAAAAGACCCCTGCAGTTTCTAAGACAGAAAGCACACTGTGCAGGGATCCCTGTTATACTAATGTATTCTTATGTAAGGCAGTGAACCTGGGAAGAACATTGGCTGTTTTCCTCTTTGAGTTTTTTCCTTTTTAATCTTTTTCCATATTTCTTTAGACAACCTTACCCTGTATGTCTGTATGTTTCTTCAGAAAAGGAATATGTGGTTTTCTAATTATATGCACAGTAATACTTTAAGTTTCAAAATTATACGGTATTTGTTCTTGAAGAGTTATTTGCATTTTGAAGTTTTTTATATATATACTTACAACAAAAATCGGGGAGGTATATTTTGATTGTGTTAGAAATTTCTAGTGTTGGTATATATTTTTACATGTATTTTTAATTTATTAGATTAATAACATGCAACAGAAGAATGAACAAATATTTTAGGTTCTGCATTATATGTCATTGCACTAAGGCTTACAGTATATTATCTACTATTTTATGTTTACTTTGTACTTCAAATGCATAATGCAAAGGAAAGGACCAAATGCAGGCCAACTGTGAGCAGAAATGACTCACTGAAACTGCCAGAATAGTATATTGTTTATGTCCTCTCTCCTTACTTTTCCTTTTCCACAACTGTCCAGAGAAATACTAACAATTTCTGTATTATATCCTTTAATGTTATATACCTTCATATCACTGTGATTTGTGTTCAGCTTGATCTGGATTTTGACTGCACAGAGAACGTATGATTGCATCTGCTGGAATCAAAGAAGGAATGCATATTTCTTTATTGGAAAGCCATCCCTACACATTAATAGGAAAGCTAACAAATTTTCCTGCACTTTGCAGATTTTCTGACTAGCATTGCTATTTCTATTGTTGATCTCTGTTGCTTTCCCATTGAATTTGCTCTGCTTCCATTTGTGCTTCAAAGTGAAGTATATCATATGGGTCTTTTTTTTTTAGGCTATATCACAAGATTGCTTCCTCCACTCCTGATTTCAGTACCCTGCTCTTAAAAAGAAAATACATAGAACAATAATCGTTCACCACTCTTAAAAGCAGTATATTGAGATCAGAAATCTTGAACTGCCATTTACCAAAAATTGACTTTCTTTTATTACATTTAAAAGGAAGTTCGTATTTACCTTCCATCAGTTTTTAATCAATAGTTTTAAAATGGAGAAAGACTTTGGAATCTCAAAGAACCATCCCTGCAGTTATATGTGTTAGGATGAAGCAGTGATTTGTACATGTGGGTGTGCATACATGTACACATCTTGGTGAATCAGTTTTTACTTCAAATACTCATGAGATCTAGACAGCTGCACTTACATAACCTGCCTCATCTATGAATTTCAAGTCAATTCACTGAGGTGGATATGAAAGAACATACTGAAATGAAAAATGGAGGACTAAATTATCAGAAGGTGAAATGATATGTCCAATGTCATGCTATGAACTGATCTTTCATCTGGTAATTGACTCAAACACTACCCATGCCTCACAAAATAATAATGTGGACACCAAGATCTCTTTTGCAGTCAAATTGATGAGAAGTTTGCTACTGACTTAGTGGAGTTAGGCTTTTGTCCAAATCCTCCGTGCCAGCTGCTAGCTCAGGCTGCCTCCCACTGATGCAGACTGCAGAATTGTCTTTGATACTGTCAGAGTTCTGAATGTAGACAGAGGACAAAATGCATTCCAAAATTTAAAGACTTGAGGAGGAAGAGACATCTGGTTTATGAATGGAATATTTAGCAATCTTTGCATCTTCCCTGGAGAAAGTCTAATGCAGATAGTCAATGGAAATTTATTTTCCCTCAGTTCAAGAGGACTCCTTTCAGCATGCTGTGTTTTACCAGTTATCTACTTGCATTTAATGACAGTTCCTTCAGTTTCCTTGACACCATTAGATCTTTCTATACCTTCTAATATTCAACTATAATGAAGACCCCAAATAAGTCCTTTATAGGGATATTTCTTCTTTGTTTAACTGAAAAAATACATATTGTTCTCTACTACTGATTCCAAAGTACTGTTCTATCTATTTATTTATTTAACATCATTATAGAAAATGTCGGTATTTTATTATATACTACCTTTATATAATGCATAACCTTGCTATTTTCTTTCTCATATAAGTTAAATAGCTTTAGGTTTGATGGAGCAGTTTTTCCTATATGCAAAAAAAAAAAAATCCAAAGGCTGACGAAATTAAGAGAATATTCTGTATCTTTTCCTTGAGACCATTTTAAAAAATATTAAGTATGAATTATTGATTTAAAACAAAAATCTGACTCTGTTTTCAAAATGTTGTACTTGGTCTGAAGGGACAAGAGCATGTCTAATTGGCCACATAGCTGAACATCAATGAATCAAATAAGATTTGCTTTTAAAAAATCTTGAAACATATTAAAATCTCAAGCATATTAAACTGACATGTGCCCCTCTAGGTCATAAACAAAAATCTAAATGTTAGCCACCCTTGTTATATTAAGACTTTGAGTAGAAGTGGAGTGCAAGTATAGAAGTATCCCTGGAGGTGTTTTGGTGTTCAAGGCCACATTGGATGGGGTCTTGGGCAGCCTGATCAGGCAGGACATGCCCCTGCCCATTGCAGGGCGGTTTGAACTAGATGATCTTTAAGGTCCCCTCCAGCCCCAAATATTCCATGATTCTGTGGTTCTGATTCTATACAGAAAATATAGATATTACTCCTAATCATTGATGTATACACTAGTTACCAAAGTTGCTGCATTTTCATATCTAAGTGAAGTCACTTTTTACTGTGTTCTCTTTTGTTTCTTTTTAAAATAATGTAGTCTGTAATTAAGATTTTTAAAATGTGAAATTCACTGTGACAAACCATAGATGAACATGTAAAAGAGAAAAAGACTCAATCTTACATTTCTTTTTACATCTCAGAGTGCAATTTTATGTTTTTTTGGGCTTTTTTTGGCCTGTAGCTTATCTAAGCAACTAAAAATTGTTTCCTAAAGGCAATATCTTTACCTGATGCTGTGTGAAGTCAGAAGTACAATAGCAAATATACTTACCTATTTGCTACTTAATTTAATCTTCAAGTCTGATTATAATGTGGAAAAAATCATAGAATCACCAGGTTGGAAGAGACTCACTGGATCATCGAGTCCAACCATTCCGATCAAACACTAAACCATGTTCCTCAGCACCTTGTCCACCCGCACCTTAAACACCTCCAGGGAAGCTGAATCAACCACCTCCCTGGGCAGCCCGTTCCAGTGCCTAACGACCCTTTCCGTGAAGAACCTTTTCCTTATGTCGAGCCTGAACCTCCCCTGGCGGAGCTTGAGGCCATTCGCTCTTGTCCTGTCCCTTGTCAACTCAGAGAAGAGGTCAGCTCTCTCCTCTCCACAACCTCCCTTCAGGTAGTTGTAGAGAGCAATGAGGTTTCCCCTCAGCCTCCTCGTCTCCAGGCTAAACAACCCCAGCTTTCTCCATTGCTCCTGAGACTTGTTCTCCACAGCCCCTTCGCTAGGTTCATTGTCCTGGCAGTATTCCTGTGTGCCAGCCTTCTAGAGAACCATTAATGAATCCCATTTACGGGGAACCCAACCTATATATAGAATCTGATCAAAGATTATCCGGTGTTCAAGGAAAAATTATGCTGGGGAGATTGTTTAATTTACCAGGTTTTCTCCTATATATCAAAAGTTAGCAGATCAGATTCCCTGAGCCACATACAGTGAATTGAATAAACTTTATGGGTTATATACACAATTTTGTCCAGTTTCCATAAAGGTGCATGCAACTATTGATATCTCTTTCCTAACGAGGTTAAGAGATTTTGTGCCCCATTAGTCTTGGATTGGACAAAGGACAAATAAACTTGCTAGACTGGTACCAGTAGATACACAATTTTTAATAAGAATGCTTTTGTTTATATCTGTAATGACCTTTGCTATTGTCTCTGCAAGTACTTTTTTCTTTTATTATTTTGTTTCCTAAGAAGAGCAAGTAATTTACACAGAAAACCAGCAATAATTAAGGTCTGAAAAACAAACAATGAAAGGAAGTGTGTGTTATGTATTTGAGCAAATATTACTGTCAGGTTAGTTTGCCAAAATCTACAGAATGATATTTAAAAGAATTAGAAGGCCTAGTATAATATGACATCTTTTTTTATAGGAGTTGATTTCCTTTCACAGAAAAATAACAATTTCTTTAACAACCAGAGGATTTGAAGGCCAGATTAATATAAATTCAGACTTGCAAGTACTTCTGAATATTATTATATTATCACCTATATGAGCTTTTTTGCCTCAGCAGCAAGATGGCACTCAGTGTCATTGTCAAATGTTTGAATACTTAGAGTAATAATCATGATATATGCTAGAATAAGGCAAATGTTAGGATTTTTTACAAGTAATACCAATTTAGTCATATGACAATTTGAAGAAAATTCCAGAGGAGGTTGGGATTTTTTGTCAAGGAACAACAATAACAACAACACTCCTGACAACAACAGGAAAGGTTTTTAGGCTCTAACATAATTTTTATGCATAGATAAAAGCCAAGCAAAGACAATGTCAACATTTATTATGTAGGAAAAAATTTAGGAATTTGTGGTTTTGTTTTTGTATTTTTTTCCTTCAGACTGGAATATTACATTCTAATAATACTAATTTCACTGTAAACTTGAAACATGTTATTAGGAATAGATTTGCATTAATGATTATAATTAAGAAAGCTATCCATTCTTATACAGCTTTTAAGAATTATGGAAATGACAAACAGATCTCTTATTAAATAATAATAAAAAATATAAACTTTTGATACATGATTCAAATCTTTGCTTCTTTCTACCATACAAAAAATGTTTGAAATTAAGTCATGAGTGTAAATTTCTGTTTTTATGATAGAAGAAGTAAATTGTAAAGATAGGGAAGGGAGAATAGTATTGATGGAGTTAATTCATTTTAATGGTTGTGAGATCTCTTGCAACCAAATGTGCCCATACCAGCTTTCTCAGCTTGCTTGTCTTAACCTCTCTTTTGCTCTAAGGAACAAAACAACCCTAAAGAGCCCTGCAGGGGCACTTGTTGTTTTACTAAGCATCTGTATTATTTCATCAACAATGGAATCAAAATGTATTATATCTAAAATTGCATGTAAACAAGCCATAGGATAGCTTTCAGCAAAGTGGGTGGTTGATTTTTTTTTCCTACAGTTTTATGGCAGATTTGCTTTCTTGATGCAATGATTTTCCTACCTTTTTCTCAGATTGTAACAATGCTATAAAGACCATTAGGGTCCAAAGAGCGAATCTTGGGAAAAGGCTTTTTTAATTAAATCTCAGGAAACCACAAAGTTTGTAGTACTTGTGTACTGCTGTCCTACTATCTTTAAACTGTTTCAGCTGCACTGTAGATTATTGTCTTAGGTATGGTCATTTTGAAAAGAAATATTTCATATTGTCTTTGTCTGTGTCTCTTTGAGGCAGTGCAATGACATTTACATTGTCATTTACATCTATCAGTAGAATCTGACAGTTTAAACTTTTATTACGAAGAGAAGACGGAGAGATCTTATGTATTTTCACCTTCTTCTGATGTTAGCTACCAATGGCAACTTCTGTTCACTACATGAAAAATAGAAACATTTTTGTTTTCTTTCACACAAATATTTGAGAAGTAAACCTAAGAATGTATTGTATAACTTTATTAATATATTTCAATGTTTAATTCTAGTAGCAGTGGCCATCATGTCTTGCTTCTGAATTACAAAATTTGGTCTACCATTCTTTTAGTATTCTGCTATGCATTGCAATAATAACATGGTCTTTAGTGTGATATGCTATGAGATTTAAGAGCTCTGGAAATGTGTTTGGTTTTGCTGTCTTGTACAGATCCACAGTTCAAGGACATACGGCAATAAAATAGTTAACTTCATTTTTTTTCCCAGGTTTCTAGTGGATTTTATTTCTGAGAGGATTAATCAGGTAAAAGAGGAGTAACCATGAGTGACATTACAAATGCTGATCTTTAAGATTCAAACAATATAAGTGTTTTAGTTGTGTTTGAGGATGTCCGATTCAACACCCCAGGGCACGATTAAGTTACTGTATTTAATGAACTTTCTTTATTCAGTTAAAATGTTTTCAGGGGAAAAAGAGTGGGAAAAGATAGTTAAAATGAAATCTTCTTAAAAATATGTACAAAAAGTTTTTAATTTTACTGAAAGTTTCTGACAGTATGATGATAGAAATTTTGTCATAACATGTAAAGCATATAGGAAAATATTTTAAGGTGGCCCAGAGCACTGAAAAAATGCTTATTGATCCATTTGATGATACGCAAGAAGCCTGGACAGTATAACTCACAAGTCATATGGAACAAGCACGTATGACTCACACGCTTCCTGAGATCCTTTATCCAACATGTTCGTGTACAGAAATGCAATGAACTGGCAGAAGAAAGAAACAGCATGGACCTCGGTTCTACTGTTAGCGTGCTCTGGCCAGCACTCTCAGTTTTTATCAGTTAGCATAGACCTGTGGAAACCTGAAAGGAAAACAGGCTTTAGTAACTTTGACAGCATATATTATCCTTTGTATTCACAAGTGAGTGTAAAATAACCTGTTCTGCCCATAATTCTGTACCTGGATGACAACAAATGTGGAGGAGAAAGGGTGATAGGAAAAAAAAGAATCAAATTTTACTATTTAGCAACATGTCTTTGTGTCTTTTTTTTAATCTGAGGAATTCAACAACAGTTTGCAAAGGTCATGAGTAGAATTGATTTATTCCCCCCCTCCTTTTTTACCTCCTATACTGCAGATGACCATATCTGCAGAATTAAGCTTTCAGAAGCAACAATGGCATAAGAAGCCATCTCTTGGACAAACCCTGATGAAGCAAAATAGTCTGAGAGTCAAAGAAGGAGGAGTACATACAAGATTTTATAAATGGCAATACAGAGAACAGGCTCTATGCTGCCACAGTGCACCATTCCTAACAAAGGATGTTCCTTAGAGGCATAGCTCACTTGCCAGGAGCATATATTTGGAAACCTGAGATACGGTCAGATTTAATCTCACAAATAGTGGAAGAATGCAGAAAAATTCAAGACGCCTCCAAAGGTTCAGATAAGCGAATATTTTTCTCTTACTCCTCTCTTCAAAAGGAAACAATTGCCTTTAGCTTTTGCCAGGTAATGTCCCACATGTTATTACTCATGCTATGAATTTTAAGTGCAAAAAAACATTCCAGAAAATAAAGACCTTATCCTGAATTTTCTTGCTAAATTTTATATTAACTTAACAATTTATAAGAAAGTTATAAACCTAAAATATTTTCTCTAACACAGTCTTTCTCTGTCTTACTGTTGTTTTCTCACGTGTAACTAACTTTTAGAAGGTGCTTTTTCAGAAGAGTCTAAGTAAACAGACTGTACTGACAAGACAAATTTGTTTATTACTGTGGCAATAAATAGTAAAAGAATTGAATCAAGCCCAGGTCTGCAGTGATGGAAAGTCATTACTCTAAGGTGGCAGTTAAATAGCTTGTATAAAATGACTTAGTACTTGGAGAATATTATGTACTGGAGAGGTGCTTATGGCCCCCAAACCATTAACTAGCATCTTGGTTGAGACTGTCAGCTAAGGAAAGAGGATAACTAAAAAGAGCTAAGGAAAAATGATCTGATATCATGTCCATTAGTCTTTAAATCACAATGGCTGCCAAATGCTACTGGCTTGGCTGGCTTTATATCATGGCACTTGCCATCAGCACTAGGTTTATGTGGGAAAAGAAAATCCACTTAGGACTGAATTTCAACAATGTATTAAGAAAGTTTTACTCAACTAGTACAGAATAGTAGTGAAGTAGACTAGTCAGGCCATACACTTCAAAGCAGAAGTGGTTCCTTTACTTCTGAGCACTTATATTAACAGAATTTTAAATGTTCTTCAGTGAAGAGGCTCCTGCAAGTTCACATTATCCCAAAATAATGAGGTTTTGTAATGCTGCTATAGTTTAAAAATTATAACTGTTGCCTACTGGAAAGTAATGGTACTTTATGGGAGGGGAACTTGGGAGTATTTACATTCTTTTAGCTGAACATAAATTTGGTTGTTCTTTGCCAAGAAAGGGTGGAAGGTAGAATGGAATAAACAATAATTTTTTTACTAGTCTCAAAATTTTCAACAAGTTCCTCTCTCCTGCAGAAAGGAACTGTTTTTCCTAGACTTTACCGTATTGGTTCACTATATTCTCTCACAAATATCTTCTGAAATGATCCCATGATGTGATTTTTCCAGTGCACTGGCTACCTCTTCTATAAACGATCCCATCTTTGTCCAATTATATAAATACACATATATACACGTATAAATGTACACGATTTACACAATGTAGTCTTGAGAGAATAGTCACAAATGAAACTCAATTTAAAGTGCCTTTTAAAATGTTTCTGATGTGCTCACTGGCATATTCTTGGAGAGCAGAGAATCCCTATAGTATGCCTCATACTATGATCTCAAAATCTCCAATGTCCTCAATGTTGAGAAGGCTTTCCGGGACTTAAGTGCACCATCTCCTTCACTACTGATCCCAAAGGGATTATTCATTTAGAACAATGTAATCATAAACTCGTAGAGGCAGTCTATATCTGAGTAATTCTTACCTTTCCACATCCCACTGAGGACCAAAATTTTCATAAAACTATGATACAAATTTCTTTTTCCACCAGAACTGTAGTTTGCATAAGGGATAAAGTATGAAGTATTTGTGAGATTCAACTGTAAGGAGATAGATTAAAACTTCATCCACACTAATATAGCAAATGTGTAAATAGAGGAACTACAGCCATTAGAAATAGCTAAATATAGTTACATAGTTCCCTGTATTTTGCAACTGCTCTTCACTTAATGCTTTATACTGAGACATAGTGAAAACTCTGCGAGTAGAATATGCTAAATTATTTATGAGTGGAAAATGACTAGGTTTTAGGTAATGTTATCGATAGGGATATAGAACTGTAGGAAATATCTAAACCTGTTATACTGTATGCTTATTTGGACACTTTGAACCAAATGCTAACTGTATGCTAGAATATATTGTTGAAATTCCACAAGTCTTGAGCTGATCATATATATAGGGGAATAGAAATGTCAGAAGTCATGGAAAGCCCCCCTAAGAAAACCAAGAACACAACAGATAGACATTAAATTAACTTACAAACATAAAAAATTTTGGTAGTTATTATTTACCTTCATGGTTTTTTTCATATTTATTTTCTATGCTTCTGTGTTTCTTTCCTAAAACATGAAGGCTAGACTTTTGTGTGTGCCTGTTTCTCATAACTCCCAGAGATATGATTTTTGCAAAATAACAAAATTCTACAAACTGACACTTCTGTATGTGACACAAGGCGCTCCTCTGGGAAGCACAGAAGAAAAATCTGTAGTTTGTTGAGATTATTAGTAAAGATAATGATATTTATATATTTTCTTACTGTAAAATAATGTCAAGTGTCTGTTGCAAAAGACCACTCACATTTTTCTAATTCCATCAGTCAGCTATTTATATAGTCAGGTCTGAAATAGTGAGAGTTTTTGTCTTTTAGCATTACATAAAGTCCTGCTGATCTTGAGAGTTGTGGTCATTTGTGTCATGGAAAATCTGGCAAAATATGCAATCTCTGTGCCTTTCAGGCCTCTGATCACTGGGAAAAAACCTGAAAAGAATGACAAATATTAAGATACTTAGAAATAATTCGTTCGGAAAAACTTTCATTCAATTGGTAAGGGAACCATTAATCAGTGATTAATGAGGAACTCAGGTAAACAAATATTAATTTTTGTAGAGGATGCAGTTGCACCATGCTGCATCAGCAAGAAATAAGGCTGAGTCTGAGAGTATGAATGGGGATAGATGCTGGGAGCTGGAGAGTCTAGTTTCTGCTTTCAGCCCTACCACAGTCAGCGTGACATGTTGAAAATAAAAAGTTAATTATAAAACACATCCAAAATCCATTTAATAAAATTAACAGGAAGTCCTTCATAAAGATATGTGAGCTTCTCAATGTGAAAGCTGCTGTTAATTGCAACTTTCAGGTATATTCCTTTCATGTGAGTTTGATAAAGCTCAACCTTTACGCTTACAATCCTTGTCATCCAAAGAATGTCTGTACTCAGTGTCTTTTCTAAGCACTTTTCTAAGTCAAAATAAAAAAAAAAAAGAGATAGTGTATGGGCCCATACATTCTTTTTTTTCCTAAATAAATATTTTCCCTCAGAGTTAAGAAATCAACTAAGCATGTCCTATTGATTTAGAATGGAATTGGGAGTGCCCAATTCAGATGAAGTTACTCTGACTCTTTCCAAACCCTGATGATATTTTTTTTCCCAAGAGGATCTTTATTGTTATCAAGTATTATCTAGGGCAGGAGGAAGAAATTTATAAAGCTTCCACTACTCTAGCAACATTCCTGAAAAGTCTTGAAAAGTCTTTCCTTTCTTAACTCTAAACTTTCATGCAATACAGTAATTTTCAGGAGAATATGGGGAAGCTTTTGTGTTTTAGGTGCTTAGAAAAAATGATCTGTTGAATAATAACTTACTTCTAGTGTAATATATAGGAGTACTGTTGCTGGTAATGCAATGCAGATTATTTTGCTGTAAGATTTAGTAGGCTTAAAGAAATAATGACCCTTTTGTTACACATGAAGACATAGCTAACATTTTAATTAAGACAATGTTAAATCATCCTTGTAGGTGCTTTAAAAGTATTTTTGAAGCTTTCTGATTAAAGTGGCAGTTTGTTCTCTGATGGTGTTGGAGTTAAAAGAAGAAACAGCCTCTTTAGTGAAGATGCATATTATTGAAAATTTGTCAGTGTTTCAGAAAAGCAGATTTATATTTCAGTTTGTGGTTTTGATAAGTTTAAGAATCCTGTGTCTTCTGCATACCTTTCAGGATCATATTAGTCAACACAGCT
This sequence comes from Piaya cayana, assembly GCA_013389865.1. NCBI lineage: Eukaryota > Metazoa > Chordata > Aves > Cuculiformes > Coccyzidae > Piaya > Piaya cayana. The sequence continues at coordinate 172,355 of WAAB01019710.1, forward strand.
GTAGCTTTTTAGTTTTTCTAATTGTCATAAGAAATGAAAAAACTTGCAGCAGATAATTATATGACAACACTACAACCACTGCTGTGAAAATGACTTAAACAGAAATAACTTTCCAGCATTAATTATAATAAATGAGATTGTTATCTGGAGAGCATGAAAAGGGCATTTTATATTCATACTAGGATTACATTTAATGATTTTTCTACATTTAAATCTAGCATTTCACATTATTTATGTTACATTCAATTAAAGGTGAAGTTCAGCTAGCTAAGAATAATCATAATCTAAAGAAGAAGAAAAGAATTCATTAAATACTTTCTTATGCAGTCTTTAAAAGAAAATGGATTATAATGATTTCGAGCACATAGATACTTTGGTGTACACTGTAGCGCTTTTCTGTTCTATCTGTCCTATTGAATCAGAATAGTTTGCTTTCCTTTGTTACCTTTGGAATCAGGTAGGGCTCTGATTCCAGAAGAATATACACACTTAACTTCCTAGAGCTTCTTTACCACAAATTTCTCTATTATTCTTTAGTTACTTACAGAACTGCTTATAGGATCACAGCCCTTGTGAAAGAATTAGAAATATTTTCATACAGGTGAAAGCTCATTTATGCTTCTGCATTTTTGTTTCTTTAAAATACTAGCTTACAAGAGTTTACTACACTTAAGGTGATATTTTTTTAATCCTTCAGTAAAGGTAGCAAAAAAAAAAAGAAGTAAAAGAAAAAAAATTCTTTAAAATAAACCTGAATTCTTAGATGATACTAGCATTCTATAAAGTGGAGGGTTTCTTTGTTTGATTTTTTCTAAAAAAAATTATAGAAATTTTATTTTAGTTAAAAATTATTTTAACAATTTGTTTCTCTAGAACTGAATTCAATGTATGAAAAAGATTATTTCTCTTTATTATTTTAGGTAATAATAACATACAATATAGATTTTTATAACCTTATCTTCCTTGGGAGTACATATTGCTGAAGTCTTAAGACTTTCCAATCCTTTCTTCTTTTTCTTTCTTACATTATTTCACTACTAATATGGATTTTACTCTTTATTTTTGACAAATAACATAATTCTTGTCATTGATTTTGCATTGCGTAATTACTTTTTAAAATACTTTTGTTGTTTTCCTTTATTTAAATATTTTGTGAAAAAAATGAAGGGCAAATTAATTTAGTTTGTAATATTAATTTCTTCTCTAGAAAATTAATTTTTTAAAATTTCTAGTTACATTTGATAACTGTGTAGGTTTGGAAATCCTTTGAGCTTTTTCATCTGTATCTTGTAAATATTCTGTTGTTAATAGTTGATTATATTAATAATAGATTATTTCACCTCAAGTATAATAAAAAAGCAAAATACTTGTATGTCTTGTGAGTTTTATCATCAGCTCATGATGATAATACATCATGTACCTTATTAACCTTGCAGGGGTACAAAAATAAAACAGCAGGACATGCTGCAGGAGAAATATTTATATCACTGCATAGCAATTTCCTGGCTTATAGTAAAATATCATGCAAACTACTAATATCAAATGTTGACATCTGTAAAAATAATTCCTAATTTTCTTTTGCCAATTTGTTTAGACCACTGAAAAGGAAAACTTCAGAGCAAAAACTCACATAATGTTAATAGCTTTTCCTTTGTAACTGCCCAAACCAAATCTACCATGAAAAATGCTATGACAGGTAAGATCTAGTAGATCACCTGATCATTTGATTTGCCTTATCATTCCTTAATGTCTACTTTTAGGAGAAAGGAAGGTTTAGGGGTGACTTCATTGTTCTCTACAGCTTCCTGAAGAAGAGAAGTGAAGAGGGAGGTTCTGGTCTGTTCTCCTTGGTATCAAGTGATAGGATGTATGGGAACGGTGCACAGCTGTGCCAGAGGACGCTCAGACTTGACATTAGGAAACGTATCTTTACTGAAAGTGTGCTCAAACACTGGAACAGGCTCCCTAGATAGTTGATTTGTTCCCCATGCCTGTCAGTATTTAAGAGGCCTTTGGACAATGGCCTTAATATTGTGCTTATCATTTGGTTGGACTAGATAACCATTGTATGTCTGTCCCTTGCTACTGCAACTATTCTATTCTAACTTCAAAAAACTTTTTCATGTAGCACAATGGAATGTGTGGAGGAAAGGAAACCAGTTCTACCTGTTAAACTCATTTTCTAGGCTTTTTTTTTCTTTTGTAATACGTTTTCCATCGGTATTTGTTAAGGATGTCTCATAAATCTCAGTTTTTTGTAAATTTCTGGTCAAACAATGAAGCTTGCTCTAACATGACTAGTTTTTATTTTCAACATATTATGCAAGTCAAATCATATTGCAATAAAAACATTCTTAACAGATATTGGAAGCATATTGCATAGCTTTACTGAAGAAAATTACAACAACAAGAAATTCCTTAGATCAAAACACCCCTTTAAAAAACATTACCTTTGAGATCTATTTTCTTCATAAAATAGAGACTAAGTACTTTCAGAGGCCTCCCGCTCAGCCATCCCATCCTTTCACAGACAAGTTTGTCATATACTTTATGTTAAAAATTTGTTGAGCTCCAACTGAAATCCACTGCCATAAAAGGAAAGCCAATTCCTACGCCTCTGTAATGAAATAGACAGTAACTATGAGTTTAAAGATGGAATATGGTTGAGTGGTCACTTCATTCCTTTTTGCTTTATGCATTTAAGATTTTCCATCTCAGGGTTATGAGATAATCCAAATTTTGAAGTAAAAAAAATGTTTTACCATTTAAGATTTCAGCCTGCCTGAATCAGTGATATCCAAGCCAATGCTCCAATGTGTTTTTTCTTTTTCTGTGTTTGTGAGATATGAGACAAAGATTTCATACTTTTTTCTTTTTTCCTTTATTTATTAATTTTTTTTGCAGCTAATAGTAAAATCAAGACTTATAAAACGGTTCATAATGTTGTAGACTTGTATATGTATGCATACACACACACACACACACACACACATATATATATAAAACATATACACAGTAGAAAAGAGGTTTGGATCAAGTAGATTAGATGAAAAAGTCAGAAATAAAAGTTTTTATCTGAACTGTGAGACAACAGCCATAACCAACTAGTTGCTGAGAATAATACTTGCCTAAGTGAATGATCCTACTTTGCTCTACTAATGGTTTAAGGTTAATTTTAGTGGTTTAATTGCCAGTTTCTAAAATCAAACAATTTAACAGAGACTGTTAGCAGAACTAAGCAGGCTTATTAACTCAGAAAAGCACGTGACTCTACTGGAACATGCTAATCACAGCTGACTTCTGCCAATAAATGAGTTTGTGATGTGTTGATTTTCAGCTAGAACCTTCACCTGATCGCAGAATGAACAACAGGCTGAACTGAGCCAAAATCTGTGTTGTAATAAAGCCAAATTCAACCATACAACCTCAGCAGAGCCAGCATTCTTCTCTGTTGTTTGCTTATAGTTACATACTTACCTGTCCTCCTTGTCATTGCTTACAGAAAAACAGGGCTCTTTCTCCTCCTTGAACAAAAGCTATGCTCATTATCACTGCTCTTGGCTTTGACAAGAAACAAAACAAAGTAGAGCCAAATATTGTCAGGCAAGACTTCCAACCAAAGCCTTTTCTCTTCCTTTTGGTACTAGCTTGTGCAACTCGTTCTCTCAGTACAGATCCCCAGACCACTGGGGCTCCTAGAAGAAAGCTATTTCTATTATTCCTTTATATTCAATATTGAGTGTACTAGGTGACAGCTGTCCCAGTGATTCAACAGTAATTAAACTGACACTCTCTGTAGGGTTCTAGCATCTACTACCAGGATAATAATATTGTTGGATTACACCTTTGTGTTTCCTCTTTTACTGAAAAACGCTAGAGTCAGTAATGGCATTTTTAATGTGCTAAGTAAGTTCTGCAGAACTACCCAATAGAAAACTATACACACCAGCAGAGTCTTAATTTTTTAAGCTTACACTAGTAAGGTAGAGGGTATGGAAATGTTTCTTTTCATGTGGGATAAAGGGCACTGAGTTTTGTCTTTATGGTAATTACATTTTTCATGGGTTTGAGTTTGTTTGTTTGGGTTTTTCTCTTAACAAGAAAGTATTTGGAATTGATAGGGAGAATGTTAGCCAAGACCAAATTTTATATTTTGTGTAACTATAATCACATAGTGTTTGTGCTGCCTATTAGAATATTTTCATGGGAAATACAGAAATTCTATTTGAAGATTCTTCAAGTTCCTTTTCTTCTTTCATGGGAGGCAGTAGACTTAAGAGTCTTTCTGCACCCAATGGTGTGGTATAATGCAGGGAGCAATGCAAAAGTCATTAATTCAGAAGAAATAATACATAAAAGAAATGTAATTCTTGTAGATAAGATTCTTGTATAGGTAGTGGGAATCCTGCTTTCTAAACTGCATGCTTGGAAGCTCATATAATTTTAACATGCATGATTTCACAATGACCTTGAAAGATTTGAAAAAGTCCACATGAGAATTGTGGAATTATTATTATTATTTTAAAAGTTCTCTAAGTAAGTATGTTCTAGAGCTCAGGATGTTCATAAAAAACACAACAACAAAACCATCAGGAGAACTTAGATTTTTTTCTGTCTTAATACCATACTTTAGAATGTGCTTCACAACTCATAAAAATACACACTAAAACCCTTTCTTGAACACCAAGAATGACAAAATACAAACACTTTTAAGGGCATAGGAGTTTTCTTGTAGAACAAACACATAAAATAATTGTATGAATATTTTACTTCTGTGGTTTACAGAAGTATGCTCGTAAAATACTATACTTTCTGAGCTGCGTTCCAATGAAGTGGATATTGTAGAGACTTATTTCTAATGGTACTAAATAGTATTTATTTAAAATTGTCATTTGATTACATCTGTAATTGAAAGGAATTTAATTTTCACTGTTTCATGGAGCATACATCTCTAAAGCATCTCCAAAGTACCTCTTACTTTAAAGTAAGAAATGTAATCCAGTTCAGTGACATGATCTACTTTTAATCTACTTTTTTACTTTATCAGTTTTAGCTTATCTTCATGTGTCTCATAAGAGCACTATAGGTGATTTTACTTGTTTAAAAGATTCATTTTTCCTTTCAAACAGCATATTTGAGCATTTTTAGTCAGTTATGCTCTTTGACTAGAAAAACATGATTTTAATCATGAAAATGGCTGCAAAGACTTAATCCACTTAAACAATGGTAGAGAAACCTTCCAGTCACTCTTAATGTTTAAAATATTTGTATTCATGTCCAACAGCAGATATAGTGGTCTGCCTTTATATGATAACATTTATCAAAAGTCACACCATTTTGACATCAGAAGTAGGTTAAGGCAATGAATCTTGATATATACTGACTTTTTAAATAGTACCCAGTGTATGTATTTATACCCATATATAAAGTCAGCTCTGAAATATGTGCAAATATGTTGTTTTAATTGAAGATTCAATTATCAAAGTTTGAAAATCAAGGATTTACTTTCATCTTGCCTAAAAAGACAAATCAAAATGCACTTTTAATATTTTTTATAATTTTAAATTAATATTTCCATGGCAAAAGATTCATTATGTAACTTAAATGACACACAAAAAAATTAATTTTGTCATATAAATAAAACAAAATGCTTACAAGAAATTGCCCATAAGAGCAAAACCACAGTAGTGTTTATGATACTTAAAGAATGGAGTGATCAACTAGTAGGACAGTTGGCAACAAAAAATCTCTTTAGCTTCTCCAGTAGTAAGTTATATGACTAGAAGGGTACACAAAAAGCTTCTAGTTTCATTCAAGGGCAGCTGCTCCTCATCCTGGGACACAAATTAGTTATCTACATTCAATTTTGAAGACTAAGTAGACAGGAAACTATGTATCCCTGTTAGTCTTCTCTTATATTCATCTATGAGAGTATAATTTACAAAAAATAATGGTATTGCTATCAAGTTTGAAACAGGTATGATGTTTCAACATAATTCCATATTAACAGATTGTTTTCTACTTACAGACATTACTCACAAGCATTAGTTTATCTTCAGTTTGATCTCAAACTGCCAAAATATATTTAATCTGTTTTCATACAAGTTTCTATACTTGAAAGATTGTTGTATTTCTGAATTCTGATGAATTTTCCCGTGTCAGCTTTACATTTAGCACATGGTATTGATCTGTTTGGAGATTTTAAAGCCTAACAGCCAGGAATTCTGAAAATTGCTAAACAGCTACCAATGGACTGAAACATAGATGTTGTTTATTCAGGTACAAAGTTCTTGTATGTATTTTTAGAGTCAGAATATTGAGTTACTTCTGTTTCACCTGTATCTTGAACTGTTCAGCTCTCTTCATAGCACACACAAGGTTCTAACCATGTAGATGTGTTTGCAGTTCACTCAGATACTCTGATTCAAACTGAAATCTTTATGAAAGAAGAAATTAAGATTTGGATATGCAATTGCAGAAAGCTTCCTGTCCTGTAATTGCTTTAATTTTGACTTTTGGTTGCATTACAGGAAGAAGTAATATAGGTGAGCTGTATGAATAAAGATAAAGCTTGCACCAAAATGAGTTTGAAAAGCTTATATTCATACCAGTAGTCTCACTAGGTTTTTTTGCTGCTGTGCTGCTAGCAATGTCCAGCTCTCCTTTAAGGCAATTACCGTTTTAATTATGTCAAACAATAGTCCAGCCATATGTATATGTTCTGTCTGAATTACTTTATTGTTGTAGATATTCACTGTTGGTTGATTTATTCAAACTATTTGAGTAGGTTCCACAGTAGTCCTGTTAGTTATAGCAGGATTTTCTTGGAAAAAATATGAATCCGTGCTAGAGATTTCTATGACTAGTAATTATTTCTGTTGTTTCCAATTGAGATAAACTTCACTGAATCTTATTTAACATATACAGCTGCATTTAACATATCATCTATTTAATATATACCGCTTCAACAACTTAAAGGTTAATCAAAACATGACTGTGCTAACAATGGAGATTTCCATTTATTTCTGTGTGGTTTAGGGTGCTGAAAACAAACAACTTCTTTCTTCCCCCAGCTTCTGATGTTACAACATCAGACTGATGAGATGCAGGGTGATTCACCACTTCTTCTGGCTTCGTGCCTCAGTCTAGTCAGTCAAAACTGAGACTTCCAATTGCAGAATATCATGCCAGATAGTGACTAAGCTTATGTTGTTTGGCTAGAAGACATTAGAGATTTCATATAATCAGGTAACACAGACAAGTTCTATCTTCTTTTGAAGACAAACATGAAGTAAAGAGAGACTTTTTTTTTCTCTGTGCTTTTGCCTCCATTTAGTGAAATTATTTATTATTTACTGTTGAAGATACCTATGTTATTAATGTGATTTTTCTGAACTATTGGTTCATAAACAATTTAACTGCCTGCATGGTGCTTATAGGTTGTATACTGCTGTTGGCTTTTGGATTTCTCATTTTCTTTAAAGTTTTGAATAAGCAGAGCTAGGCACTTCTCTTATCATGCAAACATATTTGTACCAGTGTACCCTCTGCTGTAACAACTCTACAAAACTTGCCAGATATGAAGACAGAGATGAGAATGCATTTGCTGTTTGGTTTGGTTTGGTTGGGGGTTTTTTTCTGACTTTTATCCTAGAAAAAGTTACTTCAGTTTGGCTCCAGGCATCTCTAATTTATGCAACCCATGCTTACTCAGCAGATTTTTCAAGGTTTCACTGCTCTTGGCATCAAAAAAACCAGTCACTTTTACAAGGATTAAGTCTTGGAAAACTTACCTAGCACATGGGATATCCAGTATATGTTTGTGGGCTTTTTTTCAGAACCGGTTATCTACCTAATTGTTTCTTCAGCAAGTATGTTTACTATGGCTATGGAAAGGAAAACAGGAGTCTCGACTGAATGCTTGAATTTCCTTGCATATTAGTTCACATTGCTGATGGAGTAACTGATCATACATTGTATTTCTCTTGACTTTCTCTCAACTCTCTTTTTAAACTTTACTATTCGAGATTTTAGAACTGATCACTGGTGGTGTGCAATATTCTTTAATGAGTATGCTGATATGAAGAGACTCAGTTCCATTGTTTGCAACATTGCTAGTGTAGAAACAACCTACAAACTGAAATGTTTCCATAAATAATTTCCAAGAATGGTTTTAATTAGTCTCATACTCCCATAATTAGTCCTCTCCCCCACCCCCCTCAACCAAACCCCAAACAACTAACCCACTAACACATCTTTTGGAGCATGAAACTGTCATCATTAAAGCATCATTACAGTAAACCCCTAAACTTCTCTATCAAGTGTATCTTAATCTTTCCTTAATCTTTCTTAACTTTTATATGAAATATTTAACACGTGTCAATATACACATATATATGTTGTAAAGTTGTCAAATGCATATTAAGAACAATTTTTGTTACGTGAATGGATAGTGATCTAAGATGCACGTAAGACAAGATGAAACAGTATTTTCTATTTTTATTTTCCTGAACAGTATTTAACTCTCCAAAGCATGCTGAAATTTTGCTATCCATTTCTTTACACAATGTACAGTGAGAAGACTTAAACTGTACTTCCTAGAAGAGATATAACAGTGTCACGTAATCCTCTGCTTCAAAAGAGGCATATATAGAAGTATAAGTACTGCATACTTTAAGATGGAGGTAGACATCTTTTATCTGCAATGATTAAAACATCTTTACTGCATAAAAGAAGGGAAAGAGTTTTCCAAAATGCTATCAAAGCATCATTTTTGCTTTGGAGTTTATGCAGTTAGTAATAAGAGTAGGCAACAACTTTTGATTTGTATACAAGGTTCTCAGACTTAGTTAAACTCTGTACTAAAATTCCATAACATAAGAAGAAAAAGCATTATATTGTAGAACTTTGTAACTCTTTATCTAATCCTTTAGACCATTCTTCAAATGAACTAATACTTATTTTTAAGATTACTTTTATCTCACATTTATGGTCAGTAAAATACATTATCTCCTTAAGTTACTATAATGTTGGCAGGAAGAAACTTTTCTGCATTAACACGAACTTCTGTAAATCTTTATTCAGGAACTTCATTACAATAGCATCATGAAGTAGGCTGTCTTTTCACTTTATGAAGCTTTTAGTTATTTTAACNTTTCTATTAACATTTATTGGATGAGTGTTATATACTACAATAGCATGTACTGTTCAGAAAAGATCTATGATATTCTCCAGAAAAGTAAAACTAGCCTCAGAACTGTCTACTTAAGGTTGATGCTAGGAAAAGGTAAGATAAATATCAGTAAAATGTTTTTTTAAAAAAAACCCCAAACAACAGTGTATTTGTGTGTAAAACACAAAAAATATCATGATTTCCCCCTTGCATTTATTAGTAATAAACTGGATCTAAACTGGAGAAAAAGATTCATTTACCTCTTACTTTGATTGTATACAGAACCAAATCAAAGATAGAATCATAGAACAACCAGGTTGGAAGAGACCCACCGGATCATCGAGTCCAATAAAACTGAATGAATTTATAAAAGTGAATGAATTTATAAAAGTGAATGAATTTATAAAAGTGAATGAATTTAATGGGAAGGAAGCTGCTTCTAGGGTTGACAATATCCATAAAAATGGAAGCCCCTGCATTTTGACTAAATTAAAATAATCATAGAATCATAGAATAATCAGGCCAGAAGAGACCCACCGGATCATCGAGTCCAACCATTCCTATCAAATAATTTCTTAGAAAAAAAAAGTATAATAGGAAGGGAAAAGCCAGCATCAATGCTCTGATCTCAGAACTAGATGATCTTTAAGGTCCCTTCCAATCCAAATCATTCTATGGTTCTATGAAACAATTTGAGCATCCTAAATAATATTTTCCCAGGTGTGATGATGACACTGTCTGAGCAAATCTACATGGGAGAAGTTCAGAATGATGAAATTGTATTATTCCCCCAACCCAGTTTTTCAAGTTGACCATGTGAGACTTAACTCTTGAGACAAACATGGAATATGTAATTTGAACAGTAAATATATCAGAAAAAACCAACAAAATCGTAGAACACCCATCCTTGGAAGTGTTCCAGGTCAGTTTGGATAGGGCTTGGAGACCCTGTTCCAGTGGGAGGTGTCCCTGCCCAGAGCAGGGGTGGTACTGGATGGGCTTTGAGGTTCCTTCTGATCCAAACAATTCCATGATTATGCAATAACTCAAGGGTAATGCAGCATCAAGATGGTTTCTTGTTCTGCACCTCCTTGTTTTTTTATATGTATCTGTTTATTGTTCTGTAATAACTTGGCTCTGCTGATGGTTTCAGCTAAATCTGATTGCAGGGTAGAAGTTCCAGTGATGATGAACAGCACAACTGTAAGTTTCTTGAAAATAGGCTGCTTGTAAAAGAGAGAGTTCTTATGGGATCTCCAAATACCAAGGAAGTGTGCTGTCATCTTCAATATACCACAGAGAATCTCCAAAGGGCACAAGTAAGGATAGTCATGCATATAAATTTTATAGTGACTAGTAAAACCTTTGAGTAACTTAACTCTTTTTATAAAACTACAGGGAGTGGTGTGAAATGTGAAAGAGAATAAGACAAGTTGGAAAGAGCATGAGGAGGCCACCTAGTCCACCCTCCTTCTATGAGGTCAGAATAACTTGCTAGGGCTTGAACATATCTGGAGGCTGGATTACAGCTCTGATCAGTCTGTTCCAATGCCTGACTTTCAGGAGAGGTAAAGTTGCATCATTTAAAAGCACTTGTTAATCAAGTAAGTCACAGAATCGAATTATATTTGCATGTTTTTAAAAGAGTGTCAAAAAAGATTCTTTGAAAATGGCCATGTTTGCAAGACAATGTTTAGAATCTTCATGAGATCCTTTTAAATTTTTGATGCTCTATGATAAAATAAGCTTATATTAATGTCTTGAAAATAATCATATGTGAAAGATTTTTGTTGGTTTTCTTTTTCTGGAAAACTGATAAATATTTCAAAGATAACATACTAGTAAGTGATATATAAAAACCTTACAGAGGAGGCAGGTATATAAAAAAACATGTATCTTCCAGGAAACTTATACAAGGTGGATGAATGATAGTAAGGCTTTGAATTATAATCAATATCATCATCTTGCATTTAGACATTTTCCGTAAAATTAGTCATATGTAAATTTTCAATGATATATATAATATCTTCCTGAAATTAGAAGTGCCTGAGGACTCAGGGTTTGCTGTAATCATTATATAACTATTTAAAAAGTGTTCTTAGAACTAAAAATAATGAATGCAATAATTATTTGCAGGCAAATATTAAATTGCTGCCCATGGAAAAAGACATCTAGGCTCCCAGTGTTTGGGACCAGAACTAGAATGACAGTGAAATACTGAGTGAAAAAACTTGTTAGTGCTACAAATTCAGTCCAGTAAGATTCAAACTCTACATCTTTGTTACAGTTCTGCTATTTATTGAGCATTTTATAGATAAAACTGGATGTTTAGTTTATCATTGCTCATAAGTGGTGTAAAAATCATCTTGGCCGTTTCTGATTTACTGTTTATCATCTGAATGGTTTGGTTTAAAACTGGAGTATAGATAAGTGGTTCTTGACATTTCATAACAACACAGAACTCAAAGTTATTTGCTTACAGGCATATCATTGTATAAAACTTCTCATCTCTGAATGAGTCTCTGGAGAAATCTGCCTCTTTCTGTTGCTTGTAGAAGAACAAGAAATTATTTAAACCCTTGAACATGTGCTAGATAACCTGTATTGAGTTCATTGTTTCTCATTTCTTTTAAAGATCTAAATTACATATCTATACAGGTAGATTATAAATCTACAAAATATTTGAAAATTTCAGAAGTCCATGGTTGTCATTCCCTTGACTATAAAGTCAATTCACATTGGAAGAGATTTTGTGAAATCCCTCTTTATACTCAAGGTGGGCTCAACCTCAAATTCAGACTGAGGCCAGAGTAGAGTTGTGTTCAGCTAGATCTTGAAAATCTCTGTGGACAGTTTGCAGAACCTCTGTGGGAAGCTTTCCCTTGTGTTTGATATCTTCACAGTTATGTTCTTCGCCCTTATATCTAGTCAGACCTTCCCCTGTTTCAGTTGACTCTTGGTTTCCTGGTGTGCATTTCACTAAAGAGCCTCTCACAACTCTGTAACCATGTCTTAAGGTCTCTTCCAGCAAATTAAATTATGCCTTTAGCAGAAATTTTGTAATTAATTTTTTTGTTCATTATTTGCAAGTAAAAGTTTCATTCTGAAGCTCACAAGGAGAAAAAAAAATTATTACTAACTAAAGCATCCTTAACTTCTTCAGACAAATAACTTGCTGATTTTTGATAATGCGGATTGAAGCTCAGATGAAAAGCTTTTCTTTTGTGTTTGTTCCTAGTTTCTTGTGAATTCTTGAAGTATCATCTCTAGCATATTAAGCAGCAGGTGGTCAATAGGCTACGCAATGAAACACGTAATCGGGGTGTTGCAGTGTAGATTATTCTTAGTCGTCAGAAAAGACATAGATACTCAGAGTAGCTTATCAAAACCCCCCACAGAGTTAATGAACCCTGTTACAATTTTTGTGGCCTTTGCTGCTTTGATACCAGCTAATGGGTTGAAGGTAATTGCAAATTAGAAAAATTCAATCACTTCCTTTTTCATCTTTTTGATGAGTCAGTAATTAAGAGACTTGAAATTAGGTGTGGCAGATGCAAAATAAGTTGTTATAATTATATTAAAAAAGAAAATTAACTGCCAAGATTTTTTTTGTCACAGATAAAAAGTAGTAAAATATACTTGTGAAAGAAGAAATAGAGGCTTCATATGAACATTAGTAATTGTAGAGGAAGCAGCATCTTTTACTCGAAGTGTACTCTGTTAACCTAGTAGGCATTTCTGGAATTCTTTTATGATAAATAGTTATATCTACCAAATATTGCTATAATTTCTCAAAGATATGTAATCTGTTATCTTCTTCCTTTAAGTATTCATGCATCATTTAAGTGTCATTGATAGGCTGAAATAATGCAGTTCAATCTAATCTTTCAAGCATTTATACTCTTATTGATGGATATATGCAAATGCATTTAATTCCTGCTGCCTTCCTACCCCTTAAGCTCTGGTGTTAGACAAAAACTGTGAACAAGGATTTTCAGAATAACCGTTTTCCTTCCCTTTCCCTCCCCTGGTTCTTTTAGCTTGCTTTAAAATCTTCTAAGCTATTTGTATGGTTTTCTCTTATGCCAGCATAGATCAGTGATGAAAGAATTTAGCTGTATAGACAAATTGGGTTCAAGTCTTTTTAGTTTTAACAAAGTCTTGAAATTCACACTCCCACAGTTCCTGGGTGTACCTTCACCATCAAGAATTATCCAGTAACTGTCTTGTGTATAACAAATAAAGAATATTTTTCTGTTGGTAACATAAAATATAATTTTCAAATTCAACTTTAGATATCTTATGGACATGACACTTGTTCAGTTTCTCATCAAGTTTAGCAATATGACTGTTTTCAGTTAAATTAATATCTTTTAGCTTTTTTAAACGAAATTACCAGCTGACCTGCATGTATTTTTGGTAAGTAAGATGTTTCTGATATAAAGAGAATACTTACATGCTTGCTTCTAAGGGATATAGTTCTACATTAAATGAAAGGACTGTCTGTTTTTACACTTCCATATTATTTTCTAAATAAGATAGAGCCATGGAATTGAAACTAAACCTTTTAAGTAGCAGAAGATGGCTATGCAAATTATGAGCATACCAACTGAAAAGATTTAGGTTAACTACACTTTAAAATGAAAAATAAAGGTCTAAAATGCTGAAGTGTTAACTTAATGCTATATTGAATTATAGAATTATAGCTTACTGACTTCAAACAAAGCAGATATTAAGCACCTTGAGATAAGAGACTACCACTTTAGATGACTGAGCATTGAGTTTGATACCTGCTGTTGTGGATGGGGAAAGAAAACAACTTTATCCTTGGCATTAAATAACTAAATAAATCTGCCATTCAGAAAGGCCAACATATAAAATCCCAAACAACTCAAGTTAGTATTCACCTGTGAACTATTGCTGTTCTAGCACCTAGCAAAATCTTGGTCCCTAAGAGCTTCACTTTATTAACTGCACTGCATTATCTGGCCATCTGCTTTATTTGCTAGATCAGCATTCCTCTAGTGGTCATTATTAGCAGATTTCATGCTTTCTATTTTACTTGTGCTACCTACTGTTGCTTACCAATCTTTCACCCTCAAAAGAAAACTAGAGGTGGAAATCCCAGCAGTCAGTTACTCAAGGATGATTAGGCCATATGACTAAAAGCCGCCATGTGAGTTATATAGAAACAATTTTTCCTCCCTGTATCTTTATTGTCAATGCTTTCAAACTATTTACCTTAGCAGAAAGACTGCCTTCACTTCATGCCCAGTGACTGTCATAGTGATATGATTTAATAGTGGACAGTTATGGTTGGAATTGGTGATGTCAAAGGTCTTTTCCAACCTAATGATTCTATGTTTCTATGACAGGAAAAAGGATAAAGTTTAAAGAAAATTATGTATCTTGTTTGCTTGTTCTTTCTTATATATCTATTACCAAAGAATCTACAAAGTAAATTCCCTAGGTGCATTGGCGTTTCTAGATGAGCATCACTTATTTACTTTTTAAGCTCTGATGAGTGTTTCCTGGACATCAATAAATTTGTAGGTGTACATGTCTTGCAATTTTTCTTTGAAAAATTTTTTCTTTCATGAGGAGCTCAATGCATGGGAAAACCACAAGGACAAAACTGGCAAAATATAGAAATAACACTCCATGTTAATCTTCAGTGCAATTCCTTAGATTTCAGTGAAAGTAAAGTGTGGAGGAATTTGGCATTATTACAAGTTCCTCTAAACCTCAGCTAAAATACAACCAAAATCATCACAACAGTTTTTTGACTTTTGTATTTGATGTGTTATTTCACTGGAATTTTCTTTCTTTTGGAAAAAAAATGTTAGAAAATGGACGTAAGTATGTGATATATTAACTTACTCTTCCTCCATAGCTCAGTGTAGGTTAAGCAAGGAGGATGTGATATGTGCAGGAAAAGAATCCTTCATGGCATTCATACAGCTGTGATGTAGTTTTAACAGACAGTGGTTTGTACTTGCCAGCTGGATAGCTAGCAGACAGACTTTGTGGGCAGACCACCCAGTGTGGTTAAGTAGATAGAGAAAGCAGAGTAATTTACTAATCCTCTTTACAATTCAGTCGTTTTCATCTTCTTTTTAGGTGTAAGGTGGATTAGAAAAGTCTGGAATGTTTTACAGATTAATTATTTTTAAACTGTGTACTTAAGGTTGGATACACTAATCAAAATCCCTCAGCACCTCCTAATGTCTCTGCAGCACCTTGAGATGTACATTCTGAACTTACGCTATGAATGACAAACACAAATGAAATATCTATTTAGTCTTTATCTGAGTTAGTGACATAATTTCTCCTCTGTTCATGAAGTTGTTTGAAGATTCTTCCTGGAAAAAAATGCATTGAAAGCACTAGTCCTCAAGATATTACTAGTGTAAATTAAAAACTGGGTCATTGAATTTGATCTGATTACATTAGTTATTAAACTTATTTCATTGACTGCCATAAATTGCTTTGGAGTGGGAGATGGGCTTGGATTAGCCTTCAGATAAATTATATCCAAATCCAACCCACTGAGCTTGCCAAATTCTTTCTTCATGCTGAAGTTATGAAACAAAAAAGTAATAATATTTATGAGCAGCTCTGTACTTGCATGTGGGAGGGGAACATCTCAGATAATGATCCATATTCCCATGGCTATTCTTGTTTGTGTGTCATACAGTTGTTTGATAAAATACTAAGATAACATGAGACAAGATCCTTTTATAAGGAACTATGTTTTCTATATTTGTTACTTCTTTTGCCCAAATAGACTTGACCTCCTACAAACAATTCCAAACTTCAGGAAGAGGTAAAGGTTCTAGAACTAGACTATACATGGTATTTGTATGTCAGTGCCTGGGAATAAGGGCACATGGTCTTTAACATCCTCTGACTGAGAGCAAAGTCTTACTCATATTGCAGTAGATGCTTTCAGAAGGCCTCTCCTCTCCTTGTAGGAAGAACAATACATGATTTTCAGAAACTATTTAGACACAGCTTGAACATAGTTTATACGTACCTGGCCCTGTCAAAACCAGTGTGCTTGGAGGCATATCTTAAAAATTTCAGCCTAAAAAGCAAGTTCCTCAAAACACCTAATCAGTTTAGGTTTTTGCTCTCACAGTTCTAGATTTTGCATATATCTATGTAAGAATTTTACTTTTTGTAAGAGCGTGCATTTAAACCACTGACATGACTTTAAGAGCTTTGCATCCTATTGCAGAGCTGTATTGCAGTGTGAGGACTGAATTCCTTTTGAGTACAACTAGCCAAAAAGATACATTCCAGGAAAAGAGCATAACATGCCCCAAATACTAGCAGGTATTTATTTCATAGGACCAGCAGACTCAGAAGAAAAATACCCCAAATTTTAATATATTATCATGGAGTCCTCCTGAATTATAATTTATTCTTTTAAGAAACAGCAATTAAATATGTTGACTGTATTTATTTTAATTCTGGTCTGGCCCACAATTTAATGATCCTCTTTTTTTTTTGGGGGGGGAGGATGCTTAAATATTTAGGCAACGTAAGTCTACATGATGTTAGCATCATATGCCTATCAGTTGACCCCAACAACTAGCTAATTTACTTATACATATTCAGTATTTTTAAGCCATGCCTATAAAACATACAGCGATACACAAAGTGATGTTTTGCCATTCTCAATCCAGTCATTTTACTGCACATAAATAAATGCAGGTTTTACCACGTGAAGACTTTGTGCATTCAGTTGCAAATCACAATGTCCTTTCTTTTTTTCCATGGTATAAATTGCTGGGAATCCACACATAACTGACTGTGCACTTGTTACCAGATTTCTTCTGGTATTATGTGTTTTCCAGTATTCTTATTCCTACATTTTTTTAAACTGTTTTCTTTCTTTTATATTTTCATACTGAAATTTATTTTGCAGGTATCTGTCCATGTGACTAACAGTTTCCTAATCTCTGTGGTTTTTTTCCCATGTTTTCCTATAAGGCAGACAAGGGATCATTACAATCTAGTGGATTTTAAATAAACAAATATATAGCTCTAATTAAATCTACCAACATTTCACTTAAAATATTTTAACTAAGAGTGGTTTGTATGTATTGGAAATACATAAAAACTGTGTCTCACAGTAGGAATATGGAACATGGATGAAAAGATTGTTTTTGTGATTTTTTTAATATGTTAAGAAAAGAACCACATCCTCCTGTTTAGGGAAGGATAAATTTTTGAACACATATTCATGCACTGAATAAAAAACATCCAGAGTCTGTATTGTGACTGCTTTGTCAAGTGTTCTGTATATGTATCTTTCTGTTGCCTATTCTTGTTTTTATTTTAACAAAAAATATTAAATGTACTAAATCACAAGCAAAACTTAAACAAATAACATTTTATGCTGCAGTGCTTGATTTTTATTTGGAGTTAACAGCTTAGTGTAAAATATTGACAATCAGTAGATAACTCTTACAACTTTGACAAACAAATACCTAAGTATCAGTAGATTAACATCATCAATCCATTTATTTTCCAGTAAAGTATTTCTTGAGCTTAACACCAAAGGTGTCAAATTTACTGTACTTTGTTATTTTTTAATACTGTATGTATTTTACAGTAGGACTAATCGCAGTGACATTAAGCCGGACCACACTGAAATGTTAAGAAACCCCTAAACTTTGCTTTTGAGCAACACAGGTTAACTCAATGTGTATCTTTGATTTGAATTAAAAAGTGACTAGGAGCTCAGTCACTCTTTCCCCTGAAAGGGAATAGTCAGGCGTAAGAAGATTGCATACTAGTTTCTCATTTAGTCTTCCTTGATCTGTTTTGCTTTTCATTTAGATTAAGGTATACTGTATATTCTGTTGTCTGAGATCTGTAGTTCTTAATTAGAAAAGGGAACAGCTGCCAGTCACATAGCAGTTGACTCTGCATCTTCGAGTACACTGTAGTAGAGGGTAAAAGAAATAAAAATATACTTATGAACAATAAATGTATTTAAAATCCATTTATGCAACAAATATCAGTTGACTGTGCAGACATAAATATGTTGGAAAAATGAGTATGTAACAGCTGCTGGCTTAATGAATTTTCAGTAGTAATTTAAATAATTATACCTTTATTTTTTTGTTTTTAAACAAATTTACTAAAGAAAGATGAGTGGAATATGTAAAGTAAGAAATTATAAACCATCAGATGATAATGCAAGATTAAAAGAAGACTGTATCACCATTTTATTTAACTATAGGATATGGCATGCTTATTTCTCACCAGATCATAAGGGCAACAAAGCCATAGTGGGTTAAATTTGGAAGGAGATAACCATTACATACTAAAACAGTGTTTTGGTCTTCTAGTCACTGTGTTAAGACAGGTAGTGAATAAAGCCTAGAACTAGATATGTATACGATATTTTACATTTTGTTTGTTCTGGTGGATTTACGCTACAAACCCTTATAGTGGCAGGTCCATTCATTTAAATAAAACTACAGATAAAAATGAAGATAATTTTATAAGCAATGTCAATATCATTTGACTGTAGTAGTGCAGAAAGTGTTAGATGACTTGTTTCAGTTCAAGCTTAGATTCAGTAAGAATATGATCACTGAATGGTAAGCAGCACTGAGTCAGTGTAAAGCAGCAAATCGTATATTACCATTCTATGAATATTCTAGCAAGGCCACATAGAAAGAAAATAGTCGACTGGTCATTTTTAATCTCTGCCACATGAGAAAATACACAGATGATTGAATTAAACTCAACACTGTTATAAGCTTCAATACTGGCAAATGTATTAATCAAACTGCAAACAATGTAGTTTTGCTGATCTGAATTCAGGATAAAGATCTGACAGCAGCAGAGGCTCACCTCCACATGTCAAGCCACAAGTGCTTTGTCACTCTTTGAAACTTTTACCCAATTTGCATATGGGGAGCACTAAATAAAGATGCACCATTTCAGCTACTAAGTGTTGAGAATACACCATATGTCTCAGCAGTAAAGTCCCTTGAGATGAATTTTCTGATGTCACGTTATTTCCATCATGTGAGTTTGTCATGATACTGTCATGAACTACCATGGAAATATCACAACACAAATATACTTTTCTATTCAATGTTATACAAACAGTCCTTTACCAGTTCATCCTGATTGGAGATTGCATGGCACACTTATTTTTAGGAAGTGTTGTAATACACTTCACTACAGGTTCCCAGTGAGTAGTAAGACAATAAATAAACTACTCTGATCTAAGCATTTGATCATGAAATATCCAGAATCTTCATGTGTTTGAGAATGTGCCCAGATCCAGGAAATCTAGGAAAAACATCTTTTCTCTCCTGGATAAACATCAGATATAATAAGAACCTGTGTGCCCAGGTGGCCAAGAAGGCCAATAGCATCTTGGTCTGTATCAGAAACCGTGTGTCCAGCAGGACCAGGGAAGTGATTGTGCCTCTGTACTTGGCATTGGTGAGGCCACACCTTGAATATTGTATTCAGTTTTGGGACCCTCGCTGCAAGAAAGACCTTGATGTCCTGGAGTGTGCCCAGAGAAGAGCAACCAAGCTGGTGAAGGGCGTGGAAAACAAGTCTTACGAGAAGTGGCTGAGGGAACTGGGGTTGTTTAGACTGGAGAAGAGGAGGCTGAGGAGAGACCTACTGACTGTCTACAACTATCTGAAAGGAGGTTGGGGACAGGTGGGTCTTGATCTCTTCTCCCAAATGGTAGGTTATAGAACGAGAGGCAACGGCCTCAGACTGTGCAAGGGAGGTTCAGATTGGACATTAGGAAGAATTTTTAAGTCAAAAGGATTTTCAAGCACTGGAACAGGCTGCCCAGGAAGGTGGTGGAGTCACCATCCCTGGAGGTAATAAAAGATGAGTAGATGAATTGCTTATAGATATGATTTAGTAGTGGATAGGCATGATTTGACTTGATGATCTCAAAAGTCTTTTCCAATCTAGTGATTCTATGATTCTATGATACTATGAAAATAAATGCATATAGTCCTACATCGTCCATGTTGCTTGGGCTTTAAAAGATTGATCCTCTCATTGTATAAAGTTGTGGTGGGACAGAACAACTGTAATCATAGAAGTGGAATTTTCATAACACTATGCACTGTTTTTCTTCAACCTCTTGTGTATGAGTTGTGCATAAGTTGATCCTTTTTCTAAACAAACATCTTTTTTAATCAGCTTTTTGCAGGCGCTATATTAAGTATCACTTTGGTCATGGACACCTGAGCTCAAATTATACCTAGTTTTTAAATCAATAAGGAAAGAACCATAACTTTAGCAACCCTTGCATTTTCAAAATACTGGACTGATATTCATAAGTGTAAGCTTATGGGCATTAACCTAATTGGAGAATCATAGCACTTTCTAACATAGATTTGCAATTGCTGAGAAGGGATGGCAAAAGATGACTCAAGGTCTGTGCATGTGAGGCCTAAGGAGTGTTGATGTATTAACAGTATTTCACAATAATTATCTGTCCTGATCAAACCAATATTATTCCCTTTTCCCAAGCATTACAAATTACCTTACACAACAATGCCTTACAAATCTTTCTGGAAAATGCTAACAATGCCCTTTTATACTATATCAAGAATGAAGTAAGAAATTAATCTTAGTCCAAAAGTTATGCCACTCAAAACTCTATTGAGAATACTAATGGTAAATTCCATAGAATTGAGATAATAATCAGTGAATAAAAATTAGAACAAGTTGCGTTTTCTAGGTTTTTTAAAGTAATGCAAGACACAACTTTCAGAAACAAAAGGTAGTGGTCTGAAAAATGAGCTGAAGATTTTTGGAAGGAAGAGCTATTTTTTGCACACAGTCCTTATATAAAATAATACCGAAGAAGTTTTACCTCTATAGGGTTTTTTTGTTTAATTTTTTATCTAGATTGCATAATTAATAATAATTAATACTTGTCTTTTTTCTTTCCAAGATAGGCAGCAAAAGGTTCAGTGGAAGGAAAGGCTGAAATCTCAAATAAATTAATAAAAGTCTACCTCCACAGATACTACTAAAAGTATATCTAGATTTATTCTATACTTAAGATTCAATAGATCTCAGTCAGACAACTACTAAAGTCTTCCACAGGTTTAGAAAATATTTTCCCTATTGTTCACACAAAACCTGTTAGGTTAGTAGTTTTTATCATATAAGTTTATGCTTTTGTTTATATATTTTTATCAAACTGAAAAAATTGATGACCTGCAGTAGTTTAACATGGTTCTTTTTCTTAAGTCATCTATATTTATAAAGTAGCTGTAATCAAAATGCATTCCATGTGGAACTGTAACAAAACTGACATTTTGAAGCATTTAAAATTATTACTGGACATGCTGTAGCCAGAAAAATATTCTGAAACCAGTTACTGTGATTTCATTTATCAAATATAAAAGAGTTGTTAAGTACTTCTAATAGAATCATTACAGTAAATTGGCATTCGTCTGTACATATACAGCATTCTGGAGTTATACTAAACTGTTAATGTAATGAAACTGCTTTTTCTTGTCACGATTTGAACATAATCACAGCTGGTTTCCATGTTGAGGAAGCTTCTGAGAGCTGCAACATATTCTGAATATTAAGACAATGAAAACCAAGGAAACCAATACATAATGTAAAAATATTCTGGCACATTGTTATTTGTGGTTTTTTTCCTTGAAAACAAAATTATATGCTATATAATAGGGTAGATTTAAGTGTAAATGCTGAAGTTGTAAATATATAAAAATCTCTACATTTAGTAATAAAGATAATTTGTAAATCAGAAAAGGAATAACAGAGATGTATAAAGTTCTTAGTTCCTAGGGGAATAGATAATTTTATTTGTTCACGTTGCTCTCCGCTCTTCTTTGAAGTCTTTGAGTCAGATAATAAAAACAAATCTAAAAGTGTGCCAAAGAGGTCATAGAATCACAGACTGTCCTTGCTCCTTGTAGGATGACCTAAAAATAATGATATGACTAAGAGTGATGTCCAGATACTCCTTGAACTCTGATAGGCCTGGTGCTGTGATGACTGCTCTAGGGAGCCTGTTCTACTGACTGACCACCCTCTCAGTAAAGAACCTTTTCCTAATGTCCAGTTTGAACTCTCCCTGATGCAGTTTCATTCCATTGTCCTGTGTCCTATCACTGGTCACCAGAGAGAGGTCAGCACCTCCCTCTCTTCTGCCCCCCTTGATGAAGCAGAGAGAACCCCTCAGCCTTCTCTTCTCTAAATGATCAGAAAATGCTAAATGTTGTTTTCTAAATAGTATTTTCATTGTCCGCAAAGATCCTCCAGCTCCTTCCCATAGATCTACTGCTGCATAATCTAGTATGTTTTTAAAATTCTTTAAACAATTTGATACATCTTTTCTATTTTGTTATTCAGAAATGTGAATGGTAGAGTTCTGTATGTGACTCAGAGTCCTACTTACTAGTTTATTGCATTGAAGAAGACTCACTGATTTCAAAGGAGTATTGTATGTTAATCCCCAAATAACATGATAGAATACAGGATTTAAATAGTTACTATTAATAATAATTTTACCACTGCATATAAAACACTGTATATTGCAGCACAGAGAATTAAGAGTAACTTTTAATTTTTATTTCTTCGATTACTGATAAGGTTTTGGGCTTCCTTTTTTTGTTTGTTTGGTTGATTTGGTTTTGGTTTGTTTTTGGTTTTTTGTTTTTGTTTTTTTTTCTTTTTAAACTGTTTAAGACTTTCTTGGTGTGATTTCTAGAAGTCCTAGGCACTCCCAAATATGAAGTGAGATAGTGAGTGTTCTAAGATTTCAAAAACTGCGAAATCAAGTTGAGCTGACAAAGTAGCAAAAATGAGCCACAAATTGAAAGACCTTAAAATCAGAAACTGTTTAATAAAATTTTCTTTTATATGACTGTCACTATAAATTTGCAATCCCAAAATGTTTCAAGTAATACCGAATCATATTAAAGGTGTTAGACATTTTAAAAAGAGTTTCCTATAGATGAAATTGAGAATGTTAATAGAGGCATTTAAAAAAAAACCCCTACAAAAACTCTTCATACATAAATCAAATTCTGTGCACACTACTGAACAATTAAAATAAACGTATAAAGAGCAACAAAAGTTTTTGAACTATATATCAGATTACTTATGACACTCAACATATATAGATTGTCACTCTTCTAACTGTTCAGTTCTAACACTTTAAAACACTCTAGTCAAAATTAACTTGAAACAAAGTTCTGATAGAAAAGGAAACCTAACATTTTCCATATGCACTGTCATATTCCATCCCTTTTCTAATATTCATGTTCCATTAACATTCAGTATTGGATTAATCTAGGCTTGAGGATACAAAAGGTAAAACCAAACTAAAGTGTTTCTCGCTTGTTTTGGTATCTGCTATCTATACAGTATTTGCTCAGCCTAAGCCATCTCTTTTTTTTATGGAAAAAAAAAGTACAAATTCTGAAACAAACAATCAAAATCTTGATTTATTATGCTACTGCAAATAGAACTGCTACAGAAGCATACTACATTGGCAAGACTGAGATTTGCAACACTAAACACTACTACAGCCTTGATCATTTCAATGCTAGAACTTAGTGTTGGAAAATCCTACCCTCGGCATTGAGAGTTAAAGATATCAAATGAGACTGGGACTGGAAGACCTCAGTTTACCTGCAGGCTATCTACAGCAATGGTAGTGTTAATGCATGTTTTTAATATACTACACATAAACTAGCTCAGTCAAATCACTGTTTTTCCCAGAAAAGGGTTTCAGAAAGTTAAATGTGTAAGGTGTCTTGAGAAATCATTGTTCTTTATATGTCTTTGTACACAAAATCAAGTTATACTAGATTTTTATATTTTTCTATTTTTAACTGAAGTGATTACACTGAATCAAATGATGAGTTAATTGATCTGAAACCTTTTGTATATTTGGTAGACAGAATTTTGGCAAATGGTTATATATACATGTATTTCATAAAAACTTGCATTAATTTTACAAAGATAAGTCACATGAAAATCAAGTAATTGCAGTTATAACATGGATCTATTTACTATTTACAGAAGAAGCATTAGTCATAGATGCAAAATCTACCACCTGTAGTGTGCCTGCAGCAGTGCATGTCCTGTCTGTTTTATATGCAAATATTGTATGTCTGCAGTGTGTCTACAACTTTCCGTAATACACCTGTAAGTGTATGTGCTAACTAACTTTTCACAGGTGCTGCAACCAGGCTTACCAACTGTCCAGATTTTATCATGTATCTCACAATATTTGGTGTGTGTATGTGCTTTGTTATATTTAAGTTGGATTTTCAGTCCAGTTTCATTAATATTAGTAGAGAGCATATATACTTGTTCTAATCTCTTGTGAATCTGTTTCATGATTTTTCGGGGGGGCTAAAGTCATCAAGATAACTGCTATTTCACAGTGTTTTCTGCATTAGAAGTGAGGTTACCCTGACCCAGCATGCTTCCATATTCCATTGTTCTCAGGCTGATCTTTATACAGATTATTACATATTCAGGGAAACAGGGACTGGAAACATAATCTTCCAAAATGAAGGTGAGTGCCCTAGACTTTTGAGTAAAAATGTTAGTAGTCCATCTGCTTTACAAACCTTCTAAATAGTTTGGCATTGTGAAAAATATAAGGGCAGAGACATTAAAGAAAAGCCTTCTCTTGTCCCGTGACTACGCTGTGTTGCTAAGAGGGATGCTCCTTCTCTGGTCCTCGCTTCAAAAAGGGCTTAACTCCCTGAGCACCTATGGTGGTCAAGCAAGAACAGATCCAAGGAGAGTTCTCATATGTAAACCCTCTGCATCCAGCTTGAATTAGATGTTAAATCAAATTGACTGTCATTTGCTTCCAGCTTTCTTTGGCAAGTTGCTTCTCAACTTTGTGCTCTTTTTAAATAACATTCATAATTAGCTAACTCTCTGCACACACAGTACGGGGGAATATGGTACCAGTCTCATTACAGAGACTGATTAAGTTAACTCATATTCTGCAAATCTTGAATGGACTTTTAAAGGAAGAAAAGGTTTCAGAGAAAGAATTTCTTTTGTGACTGATTGAGCTTATGAAGATGACCTGTAGGTGGATAAAGCTTCTTTAATGTCATATATAACTGATGCAGGCTGCAGTCTTGCTTAATATGAGGAATTCTTTGGTGTCTCTTGTCCTGTTTACAAGTAAATGATGGGAACGTATAATCTGCAAGATAACTACTGTATTATCAGATTAGGTGTAAATTGACCCCAGATTCAAAAAACTTTAGAGTTTACAGCACAGACACATAAAATCAGGCACTTCAAGAAATGTTACCAGCTATTTCATGCATATCAAAAACTGTCAGTATATTCTATCATTATTTTTAATGTTTTGATATGCAAACATTAAGCCATAAATGTAATATCATCAGTAAGTTACATAAAGTAGGCCTTATTCAAAGATCTAAGTGATGGGGTTTTTTTTCCCCAAAGCAGCAAGACAAGAGCAGTAAAGTCTAAATTCTAAATTAAAGAAAATCTGAGTTAGTAATACACTGAAATATAGGAATTTTAAAATCATGGGTGATTAAAAATGGCATGAGTACAAACTGCTTTATCTCATGTAAGAAATTTTTGTGAATCAGTTAAATATGTTAAGCCATTTGGCTTTAAACTTTTTCATGACTGTTATTATGATAAATCAAATGTATTTTGTATTTCTAGATAAAAGCAAACCTCACATTTTCTGATCCCTCCATCAAATTTCATTTTAGTTATCTATTGATTTAAAGCATTTGAAAACAACAAAAAAATATGAGATCCCTGAGAGGAGGACAAGGAACTTCATAGGTATTTTAATGATATATGACAATAGAGGAATTCTATAGGTGCATGGGTTTTATTACTACAGCTATTTGTAGGCATCAAAGAAACGATCCTTAAACTTATCTGGAGGAAGATTTTCTCCAGAGAGAAATGCAAGTTTTAGAAGTATTCTCTCCATAGTCCTTTCCTGTAGGGGCCTTTTCTGTTGAAGAATGTATGAAAACTCCAATAGGATGGATATTATCATTATCGTTATATGTACCTTCTGTTATGATTACTTGAGCAATCACAACACACACTCTTGTAGGCATAGCTATGTTAGTGGTGTTAAGAGCAGAAGGTGGTATTTGAACAAGGTGGCTATATTGACAAAAGTTTATTCTGTAGAGATTGTGATTTTAATAGTCTGATGCAACAAATATTTTTCTTGAAATGGCTTCTTTTCCCTGGGTGTGTTTTCCTTTTGTGCTTAAGTATGAGGTTACTGTGGATACAATGGGGAAAAAAAACAGGGAACATCAAGTAATGCAATTTAAACAAACAAACAAGACAGCAACAAAACCAATCCTGTGCACAGGATAAAAACTGAGATGGGCCCTGCATTCCTAGCTCAGCTTTTCATAAGCTATACCTTCTTGAAATATATCAATTCTTATGGTTGGTCTGAAGAAAGTCCGCCCTCTATTAGGCATTTGACAAATGTAATAAATTGAATGACGAGACCTTTACTTTCCTAGTTGTCAGTCTTGGAAATATATTGATCCAGTACTTCTTTCTAATGCATTATCACCCATAACAAAGTTTGTTCAGCATGAATGGTGCTCAATGATGAGATTAATTAGTATGAACATATTCCCCTTCATTCTCTCAGAAACGACTTGTTCCTGCTATATTTGTGTGCTTGTATGTACTTGAAAGAAATGCACAATAAAAAGTTAAAGCATAGAAGAACTTAAAGCAGAAAATACGTCTTCCTAATACTTCACATTAATTAAGTAAATCTGATGTTTTGATTTAAGAAAACCTAAAGATTACAGACCAGCATAATATTTAGGTTTCTCTCCAGGACCTATGGATAACAATTACCTCATTAAACCTAATTAGTTTAAAAATACAAAAAGATGAGATTTTTGTTCAGGTCCATAATCAGTTATTTTTATGTTCCAGTTGGTTGTTTTCTTAAAGAAGTATGTATCCTTTGATGGAGACAAAAGTGTTGCTTTTTGTTTCTCTGAAATAATTAACTTTTTTATTGTTTTTAATGCTTGCCTGTGAGGAACTTTACAAACAACTAAAAAAAGTCAAAATATCTAGAATGCACTGATTCTTTTAAAAGCCAGCTGCTTTAAGATGTTCAAGAATGCAAGGCTTAAATGTACAGAAGTGAATTTTTGATGTATGGATTCTGTACTGGTGAAGTAATTGATGCAGTAGAAGAGAACATTTTTGATAGTATGAGACCATAAGCAATTTCACTTTTAAAAAAGTAACAGGGGTAAAAGAGAATAAAAAATGAAACGAAGGTTGTTAAATGTACAGTTTCTCTTCTGTTCATAAATTATAAATGCTAACACATGGAACTTGTACAGTTGCCAGGTATTACAGTTGCCAGGTATTACATGTGCCAGTATTACTATAGAATTTATTATACAGATGATAAGGAGTAGTGGCATGCACCAATGCTAAATATAGTATAGTTTAAACTGTTAGGTCCATGAAAGTGGATACAAAATAACTAAATGTCTATAAAAAGATAGAATAATACATTAGTAAAAAAAAATAACATGGAGTTTTTGACATTTGTGCATGAACATCTCTCCTAGAAATGTTAGATAAGTGCAAGTCATTTAGGTGTCCCTATACTTAAAGAAAATGCTGTGCCCTTTATCTTGGAAAAGTTAACATCAAGGTATTTAATAAATATAGAATAGGTTAAAAGATGAAGAAAATAAAGGTGTTCACAAACCAAACTGAGAAAAAAGAAAAGAAGAATACTTTTTGCTCCTTATGACATTCATAAGATTTCAGGCCTACAATCGATTAAAGAAAAATAAATGTCAAGGGGACATTAAGTAACTGAATTATTTCTTTTATGGATACCTTTGAGAATGATGTCATCTAAGTGTTCTTACTAATGCAAAGCAAGATCTTGCTTCATACAGCATATAGGAGAGAACCCAGAGTGCTTTCATAGAGGTAAAATGCATTATGTGTTCAATAGAACACCTTCACTTGCTCTGTGAAGGCTGGAATAATTCTAGAACTAAATGCAGGTCTTCAAGCTCTTTCTTAGTGGATCTGAAACCATCGGTGTTATACTTCTTCCCTATTAACAGAAAATTAAAATCAAGGATGATGGATAGGAATCTTGTTTCAATCAGGTGGTATTTGATTTTAGCAAAGTGGATGTCAAGTATTAAAAAAACAGATTTATCTCAAGCTCTCTTTCAATTTCCCTCTCCAAAGTGAAGTTGATCCTTTGATACTGGTTTATTTTTTCTTAGAGGATGAAGTGATAATTAATTATAATACTTAATCTTTCCATTTTCCACATAACGTTGTAATACACTTTACACCATAAGGTCACAGAATAATTACCTCCTAATATATGGATGTGTCTAACAGGTTTGATTCTTTCTGCTGAAGTAACCAATTTTAAATTATGCTTATGTAGTGTGTCCCCCCCATAACTTAATAAATCTTGAATCTTGACTGTTAATGAAACTAGCTTCTTTGATCTGTGTATAAAAGAGACACTTTTTGTAATTAGACAAAGCAGATTTTTTTTTGTGTTTGTACTTCCTTAGATGTTAAAGACGTGAAGCAAATGAAATAACATCAGGTAGGGGAATTTCTAAACCATGACTAGAACATGGTTTGCTTCTCTCTTCTTAGTCTCTTTTCTAGTGCCTCCATTTATTGTTGGACTCTTATTCATGAGCATAAAGGTCATGAGGTTTCTGGGGGTGCATTTATGTCTGAAAGCTGTGTTTGAGGATTCTTCTGCTTAGGAAAATAATGTAAGTTTTAAGGTTTCTTAGTTCTCTACATGTGGAGTAATTGTAGTTTCTAGTAATTTTCTTAAGATTGTTTTATAATTCAAATATTTAGCTAAATAAATTTGAAACATCTTCACAATATATTTATGTGCAAGGTTAATTCAGCATTATTTGAGTAATCTTCTTGCAGTTAACATGATTTAAACCAGAGCCAAGTAAGTTGTTCAATTACTTTGTACTCTGACCATAAGTATCTGGATTCTTAACAGCCAGAAAGAACTACAATAATAAAATTAGCAATCCCTAAATGCCATGCTGTAAATACTGGCATGATACTTATTTGTTTCATCATGAACACTTATTCAATTAAAAGTAGTTTCATATTTTTCATAGCATTAATTATAATTTTCTTGCTGTTCAGTTAATATTTCAAAAGAGTTCTATAGAGTTTAAAGTTACATTTGCTTAAGTAAAATGCATCTCCAAATAGGAGATCTGGAAAAGAATGCATTTTTAGACTACAACCTAAACTATTTGATTTTAGCTAAACCTTTTTTTCTTAAAATTGAAATAATTCTCTGTTGAAAAACTGACGTTTGGGTCAAAGGGCATAAGGTATTATAATTTATTCTAAGGTTAGGGAAACACAGCTTGGGAATTCCACTGATGTAGTCTTAATTCAGCTTTAGGTTTGAGAATGGATTTGCATTGAATAATCAGCTGCCCAGATAATTGTCAGTGTTCAAAATTTAAGAGCATACTAGATGAATCAAAAGAAATGATGCTTTTATTTATCCCACAATACAAAAGACATAAGGAGACAGTTCAGTGTTTTTGAAGAAAAATGAACAGTGCAAATGTGAAAAATGGCTGGTTCCTAATGTTGTAGAATTGATGCAGGCATCTTTTTGTCCTTGCACAATTAGACACAGCAAGGTGTTTTGGGCAAGACCTATCTTTTCAGATACTCATATGCAACACACTGCACCTCCATAGATGCTTGTTGAAGTTCTCAATGTATTAGATAAATGTACACTGAATACTTTGCCAAATGACATGTTTGGTAGGATGAGTAGACTAAATGTGATCTATATTTTAACCGAAACTACCATCACCACAAATAAGTTAAATTACTTACACAAATTATCTTTTATCACAAATACAAGTAATCTACAAGTTCAGTTAACTATCACAGAGCAGATAGGTTACAGGGCAGAACTCCTGTATAAAGGAATATGAGTGATGTGCAAAGTGCTCTGGGTAAAAGATTTAATATTGATATGCATCATACAGAGTGGCGATTTTGTTTAGTTTTTTTTAGGGCGGTTCATTGTTTTTTATTTTGTTCTAAAGCAATGACTTCCCATATGGAAGCTGTTTCTATGCAAAACTCTGAGGGCAGAACCTGAGATGGATTTCACATCTTCGTGTATAATAATATACTGTATAAATATTTTACTTGCAATAATAATTACACAATGGAAATTTAAAGTAAATCTAGGAAGTGATTATGCTTTCTGAACATTGTTTAGAAGAATTGACTCAAATACATTACATTGTCAGGTAAGATGCTAATGATATATTGATGCATTCTGAACTAAGCAATTTAAATTCTAATTGTAAAAGCAATTCTGATAATACTGACTGAGATGCAGCAAAAGTTTCTTTTGGAAAAGAATAATTAATAGAATGCTAGACAACCCTGTAATATCATTAAAGACATAAATGACTTAGTAATAAGTTTCATGTTTAATGAATTCCCAGAAATTTCAATATGGAATGATCAAAAGAACAGGTATTAATTTTTATCTATCAATAATACAGATTTATTAAATATGTTGCTTGAATTTTGTCACTGGCAGTTGACTGATATTGATTGCAAAGCTTTTGCATTCTGTGCAGTACTGGGTAACTGTAAAATTTGATACACCTTTTTACATGGCCAGTCATAAGCTGAAAAAGTACTTCTTGACTCAGATTCTTTTTCCTCAGATTGGATTTTAATATGCCTTCTTCATATAATAGTTGTAGCACCAAAAATGTTATGTAAATTATATGTCTGAATGTAGTTCTCATTTTAATGTATCTGTTTTAAATAAAACATACTACAAGCTACTATATTTTTAATAGCTTGTTAGATAATGGCAAAGATGTTATGACTATCCTCAGCTTTTCTAAAATCTATGAAATTTATCTCCATTAAAATCAAAACTTTCTACTAGTAAGCAGCAGTTTTATATTGAATGTGAAGTGGAACTACAATGAGAAAAGAAAAGGGACTCAACATGCAGTATGAAGCAAATCCACAGATATTAATTTTGGTAGTTCTCCCTCTGCAATTGAGTCCTTTAATCTGTTGCTTTGATAGTGTTATGGTCTAATTCAATGTAGTAATTATACCTTTGGCCCAGTCAAAAATGACTGTTACTGGATAGCTATCGTATTAATTACCATATTTACTTAGTCAGAGTAAACTGAGATGGAAGTCTGCAATAGAAATGACGCAGAGAAACCAGACATATAGAGATGGAGGTCAGCAAATACCTAGGAGTTATGAGCGTGTGATTTCTTTTTTCCTGTATGTTTTTTTAACACTACAAAACTCTACTTGTAGATCAAGTGCTAGTGCTGTAAAAAATATTTTGTTTGGCTGGGAGGAATTATTTTCTGTCCTGTGTACGTGAACAGTGCTTGCTTGCTTGCTTAACTAATTATATCCAGAATAGGTTTGAGTTTCATTGTACACTTGAAATGTGCTGGATTTAATAAGGTGATTACAGCTTTATAGGTGCTTTTATTGTAAATCTTCTACATAAAACTAGAGTTGGGATGGAATCAGAGATGAGATGAGCTTTAGTGTATTTCCGGTTTGTATGTTTTTTTTCTAGATGCCTTCTCACAAGAATATAAGCTTTTTTCATACGAATGAAGCTGCAATTCAGAACAGTCATATGGTAATGCCATTGCCTTAAATAAAGTTTCTGTTAAAGCCAAGTTCAACTAGATGTGCAAAACTACACTGAGAGGGAAAGATGGTGTTCCTTTTGTGACACAATATAAATCATTCTAACTCACTTTCCAGAAAGCTCTTTAGCAATAGAGGAATGTACAAGAGTCATCACGTTTCCATGAGACAGCTTTTAAGGTCTATGAAGTTTCAAAGCTGATATATGTTATCTTTAAAGCAGGCAGGTAATTGGAGAGTGATGTATACAACTACAAAGACGTAACATGCCTGGGCAAAGGACCATTAACACTAACTATGTTGTGGGGTTCCCAGGGTGTAGGAGATGAACTTAAAAGCTTAGCAGTAAAATAATTAAACTGATGGCTAAACATGCCAGCTGCAAGGAACTGAATTATGAAGAAGAGATTGGACTTAATAGCCCCATGAGAAATGTAAGAAAGTTGCTAAATCATCCAAGATATTTTGGCAAGCTGGTAGATGACTTGCCTAAAGGGAGAGGCCATTGCTGTATGGTAGGCCTGGTGCAAGATAAAAGAACATGCAAATATACTATTTGGAGGTAGAGTGAAAAAAATGAGGTTAGATGTAAAGTTAAAACCAGGACTTGGTTCAGCTAGACTTTTTATGATTAATATCTGTGTAAGCTTTCCTAGGAACAGCAAAGAATTTTATCACAAGAAGTGAGATGTATAGAAGTTTGAATTTATTTATGTCTTATGATTTACCTTCATTAATATTACATTTTTTTCTTAGGTTTGCATTTTTTAGTATTTCTTTCACTTAAGGTGGGTATATTTTTATTTATACATTTCTAACTTCTACAGTGCAATGCAAGATAGCATTGTGTCATCTCTGGATCAGTGTTGGGAACACTCTTCTGATTCTACTAATACATTCTAGCCATAGACAGGAGTGTAAAGAGAACATAATTGTCAAAGGGAGTGGACCCGTCACCATTGTCTCTCAGACCTCATATTTTCAGTCTTCAGAGACGCTTCTGATTACAGGAGGATAAAAGTTGGAATATAGTGTGTTTAACATCAGATTGTCTTTTGATATTAGATGTTAGTTTGAAAATAAAAGCAGATAGAAGTCAGCAGAATTTATTTATGCAGCATCAAAACATTATGTGAAGCTAGTAGCATTTGGTATCAAAGTCATTCTAAGCTTAACACAACTAATAATCAAATTTTGAATTTCACTAGAGAGGTGAAAAAAAGTAACACTGCAGTTGTCATAATCGTACACAATGGATCTGTAAGAGACACATTGGGATGTCTATTGCAGTGCATACAAACCTGACATCTTAAAGGCATGACAGGATCCCTTTAGCATTTACTTTTATTCCTAAATGAGAGAGGCCTGAGTACTGCTTGATAATTTAATTTTTCTCTTAAATACCTGTTTGGCATGTGACATAGTCCCCCACAATGTTCTTCTCTCTGAATTGGAGAGATACAGATTTAATGTGCTCTCTACAAATACCTGAAGGGAGGTTGTGGAGAGGAGGGAGCTGGCCTCTTCTCCCAGGTGTCAGGGGACAGGACAAGGGGGAATGGCCTCAAGCTCCGCCAGGGGAGGTTTAGGTTAGAGATTAGGAGGAAGTTTTTTACAGAAAGGGTCATTAGGCACTGGAATATGCTGCCCAGGGAAGTGGTTGATTCGCCTTCCCTGGAGGTGTTTAAGTTACGAGTAGACAAGGTCCTGAGGGACATGGTTTAGTGTTTTGTGGGAGTGGTTGGACTCGATGATCCAGTGGGTCTCTTCCAACCCGGTGATTCTGTGACTCTGTGATGGCAGTGGATAAGAAATTGGTTGGATGGGTGTATTCAGAGAGTAGTGATCAACAGCTCGATGTCCAGATAGAGATTTGTGACAAGTGGTGTCCCTCAGTGATCTGTACTGGGACCAGTGCTGTTTAATGTATTCACCAATGACATAGACAGCGAGATTGAGTGCACCCTCAGCAAGTCTGCAGGTGATACCAAGCTGAGTGGTGCAGCTGCCACACTGGAATGATGGGATGTTATCCAGAGGGACCTTGACAAGCTGTAGTAGTGGGCCTGTGTGAACCTCATGAGGTTCAAGGCTAACTGCAAGGTCCTACACCTGGATTGGGACAATCTGTGGTTTCAGTACAGGATGGGAGATGATGTGATTGAGAGCAGCCTTGTGGAGTAAGACTTGGAAGTGTTGACTGATTAGAAGGTCAACATGAGCCAGCAACGTGCACTCACAGCCCAGAAGGCCAACCATAACATAGGTCGCACCAAAAGAAGCATGGCCAGCAGGCCAAGGGAGGTGATTCTGCCCCTCTATTTCTCTCTTGTGAGACCTCATCTGGAGTATTGTGTCCAGTTCTGGAATTCTCATCATAAGAAGGATATGGAACTGTTGGAAGAGGTCCAGAGTAGGGCTACAAAGGTGATCAAAGGGTTGGAGCACCTCCCATATGAGGACAGGCTGAGAGAGTTAGGGTTGTTCAGCCTGGAGAAGAGAAGACTCCAAGGAGACCTTATAGCAATCTGATTGGATGGGGTCTTGGGCAGCCTGATCCCATGGGAGGTGTCCCATGGCAGGGAGGTTGGAACTAGATGATCTTGAAGGTCCCTTCCAACTCAAAACATTCTACCATCATTTGAAATAAAATTTCACACCATAATAACACTGAAATAGTTACTAAATGAACACAGAGGTGTCAAAAAGGCAGGGAGTTTCTGGAAGATTCTATTTAGGATCAGTGCTGTTTTAGTCAGGAGTTCTTAATTATTTCCTACTTTCTTAGAAGTCTGGATGTTTGTGTATGTTTGTGTAGCAACCTTTTCTGTAACATTAATCAAAAAATATTCTTTAATCATTGATCCTGCAGTTTATAAAGA
Source organism: Piaya cayana (assembly GCA_013389865.1). Lineage (NCBI taxonomy): Eukaryota > Metazoa > Chordata > Aves > Cuculiformes > Coccyzidae > Piaya > Piaya cayana. The sequence goes on from WAAB01019710.1 coordinate 207,212, forward strand.
AGTTTTCTACTTATAACTCAATTTCCTACATCAATGACATTCTCTTATTCTACTGTTTTCCCTTTACACTTACGCTCCACATGATCTAAAAAGTTTTTGTTGTGCCAATTTCCACTTTTAGATCCAAAATTAAATTCCTTACACTAGGACCATAATTTAAACTTAGGTGAAGATGTGAACATTTTCCTATTTGTCTCCTGAATCAAGACCTTGTGCTTTCCATTTGAGACATTCCTTTGTCCTTTAAAGGAAATTTCTGTGCAAGTACAATAGTAGTTAATTATCTACTGGGAGGATCTTTTTTGTTTGTGGCTTGTTTTTTAAAGATCTTCCATGATCAGCACTGCAGAAAAGTTATTTTTAATTATAATTAAACAAACTTTCAAAGTTCCAGTAGAATTATACTGAAAAGTTCAGCCAGTTTATGAAGCCCTCAAGTAGGTCAGGAATGTTACAAGAATGTTACAGGCAAAAACCTATATTTAACACCAAAGGGTAATTTACTTTCTCCAAGAAAGCCTGTTGAAGCTTTGTGTTTTCAGTGCAATTGTTTCAGCTATGCCTACTTCCTTTTCTGTTTGACTGACCGGTAGTGTTGGAGACACTAGTAAAAAACAACCTCTTTACTTTGAGAACTGATAAATGCCAATTGCATTTGTCTTTTGCATCATCTCACAGAGTGAGGAAATTGTTCTTTTTACTGCCTCATTTTAATTTCTGCAGGCTAAACACCATTTGTAAGTTTTTAAACTTGTATTGAATTTTTTTCTAAACTAATGGAATGCAGGTCTTATTTCCAGATGACTTAGAGCTGCTGATATCCATTGACCAAACTGCTAGCTGGCTTACATTTAACAAAAGAGCCCCTGACAACAACAAAAACATAATCCTCATGAAACTCACCATATTTAAAAGCAGCAGAACTAGCTAGTTGCTTCAAAAGCTGAATCCCAAGTAGCTTATAAGGAGGATTTATTTTTTGGGCAGAGTTTTTGGTTCAGTTTGGTAGTTTGGGATTTTTTCAAAGCCTATTAAGAGCTACTAGAAATTACTAATCTGTTGAATATAAAAGAAGCTGTTTGTATATTGTCTATACATAATATTCCTGATACTAAGGTGTGAGATCTTCAGTGGGGCAATATTATTTTGTTATCTTGTCCTTTAGTTGCCTTTACTGTTTTAAAATTCTGGGTATAAACCGTGTGCAGCATATGCACTATTATTTAGTTTCTAACTTCATTATATGTTGACTTAAGATTCCAGCCTTACAGGGAAGGCTACTGATTTATTTTGTAAGTTGGTTGCTGACTCTATTGTATTAGCTATCTAAATGGTCAGAGCTGTGGGCATTCTTATTAGTTCCTTTTTGGTCACAGCAGTATTTTGGAAGGCCATCATTATAAAATGATGAACAAAGAATTTTGAGAAAATGGTGGGAAAAAGTGAGAAGGTAAAAAGTTTTGCATAACAGTTTAGTAGAAAATAAAGAGTGTGCTATATTTAAGAAAGGATAAGGTTAAGGAGTTTAGATTCTATGTAAATATACTCTGTAAAAAATTCTAGCTATTTTTTCACTTATTATGTACTTGTAAAAAGCTATTTTTTCCTGTTTCCTGAACAATTTATACGATGCATTGCCATCAGCATTAATTTCATTTATAAAATATAGCACAGTGCTATTTGTAGAAAAACTTATTCCATCAACTGAACTTTGCATGTGATCAGCCTGGGGACAAAGTCCAAATGCTGAGCCTTTATACTAGTCTTGATTCATTGCCATATAATTGATGGAAATACTTGTATTTCTAGATATTAATACAAAGAATTTAATCCTATTTTTTTAAAAAATGTACATTGAGTAGTCTTGTGTAACCTTCTCCATTCTAGTTTCTTTTCCCCTCTCTCATGATCTGACATTGCTACACTGTATTTGACCTTATTCATTGCTTGGGTTTTAAACTGTACAGTAATTCTCAGTAAATAAGCTTGTTCAGTTTTTTTAACTTGATGGCACAGACTGGCAGAGATTTTACCTCCTGATCTGTCCAGTTACCTTTTCTTATGCCCTCATGCTAGAAAAAATAATGAATTAATGTTTTCACAAGTCTTTAAAGGTCTTCCTGCCCTACCCCATTCAATTTATTCAGCTATTCTGACTTAGTTTTATTCAGTCTTTAATCCCCCAGAGTCTACTTCTGGAATATATTTCTGATACGCAGATAGTGTACTGGTCTAACTCCCCTGCCATCAGCCTTTGCAACACTTTGAAGTGCCCTGGCATTCATTTAGAAAACTAAGGAGCAAAATTAATATCAAAATTACTCAATCTTATCAATAAAAGGATTTGCACCCAGGTAAGAACTGGATTTAGTGCCTAAGATAATAAACATATTTTCACAGGCTGTTTCTCTTTATTCAAGTAATTCCTGGAAGGGCAATGTAATAGCATGATTTTCATGAAGTAGAAACCCAAGGCCAATCCAGTGTTTTTGTATGTACAGTTACTGCAGTAAGAACAATTTAATAGAATTTTTTTGTACTGATATGTATCAAGTACAAAACATAAATCTTTTTAAATGGGTTTTACAAATACCTGAAGAATTTTGGCATTCATATTGTGAAAATGAGACCCAAAATATCTGAATTGTGATATTAACTGGAAGAGTTCTATAATCCAAATGACATTCTGTCTGGTCTAGCATAGTTCCTATCTACTGAAAAAAACCTGCAGCAATCAGAAATCAACTTCCTGTCTCATGGCATAGGTATTACTTCTGTCTTGTGTGTGATACTACCCATTTCTCAAAAAACACCTACAACACAGAGACTAGAACATACAAATTCATATCAGTAAAACACATGTAAGGAGAAATATGTGGTAAATACATTCACCTGTATTGTAGTCAGTAATTCACTTATGCTGATCTTCACTACAAACTGCATAGGCCACTTTAAAAAGCCTCTCTTGAGGCTGAATATTTCAGTGATTATGACTAAGCTATTTTTATGCCAAGGGAGAGTTTAATCCTAAAATTGTAAACAGAATTCCAGATCAGGTGCATACAGGCTGTATGTGAAGTTAGTAGTTACACATTTGAAAAGTGACCATGTATTACTGTTAGGTAACATCTCTGCCAAACTGTGTTCTGATGGATCCCCAATATTCTGTGCACTTGTACAAGTTGGTTTAGGCCAATATATGTTGGTTTAATTTTATTATTATAATATATGAAAAATTTAAAAATCATTGTGGTCACAGCAATGAGAAAACAATATAGCCATATCTATCTGTATTAACTTCTATATTATTATATATTTGGAAATGTGCAATTGAAGAAGGAACCCTTGGAAGCAGAGAGGAAACATCTGAAAAAGCTCCACCAGAGGAGATTTAGGCTGGACATCAGGAGGAAGTTTTTCACTGAAAGGGTCATTGGGCATTGGTACAGGCTTCCCAGGGAGGTGGTTGATTCACCTTTCCTGGAGGTGTTTAAGGCACAGGTGGACAAGGTCCTAAGGGACATGCGTTAGTGTTTGATAGGAATGGTTGGCTCAGTGATCCGGTGGATCTCTTCCAATCTGTTTATTCTATGATTCTATGATTCTATGAAAGGGACCTTAAAGATCATTCAGTTCCAACCTACCTGCCATGGGCAGGGACACCTCCCACTAGGTGAAAAAGTGTGTTTTCTCCCCCTCTCCTCTCTACGTTGAGATAAATATGTGTAGTGTATTGATTAGAGCTACAGTAGTCTATGATTTCAGGTATGTTTGCATGTTCTTTAGAACTATAATCCCTTTAACTGGGAGTTGGAGTGTCTATCAGGTTATATGGAAATGGACTCGCTATCTTTGGGATTGTAGTATTTATCAGAAGTGTCGCTGTGATTTTTTTTGTTTGTTTGTTTGTAATATTCGTACTGCTGCTTCCAAGAAAACCATGGTTGCAATAAAATGAAAAGAGAAATGGTTGCCAGAACAGATACTGTTAGTAAGGGAAGCTTGAATATACATTGTTTTCTTTCATCACTGCACTGATATAATGAAGGAAATAATACTTTGAGGATCTTTCACATGTAATGTCAACATCTATATTAAGTTTGCATTAAGTATTTTACAGCAGTCAAATTATGAACTACAATTCACCCAGGAAAGAAGATCATTTCCCCACTCCTGTACTTGAAGAGAAGATTGAGGAGAAGCTTTCTATTACTTTTTTTATACTTCAGTTTTCAGGTTAATTCTATTCATGGTGTAATCCACTTTGCATGAAAAACAGTTTTCCTGGAATCTATCAGTTGCATGGGGAAAGGGGTATTATTCATGCAAGTGGTGCGTAAACCTCCCAAGACTGAAAAGTGGTTTTGTGCAACAAATAATATTTAACATGAGAGCTGGAAGTCAATGGGAATTGGGAGTACTGTGTTCCATTTAGAATGTGAATAGTATTTTACAGAACTAGGACCTAATTTCAGCTGTATCCACCAGAATAAAGAAAAATAGTTTGTAGATCATCTGTCATAGTCTGAGAGAACTTAGTTGAACTTTTAAAATTTTTCTCTGCTTCATTATGATGGAGGATGGAAGTATTATAAAAGAAACTATTTTCTAATTTTAAAACATCTTTTCCCCTCCAAAACAATGGTCTGTATATAACTTATTTTTTTAAGAATGGGAAGTGAGATTGCCATCATTTTTCAGCATCTATTTAGAAGTGTTTAAGATTTGAAGAAATGTTAGGCCAGGACTTTTGTTCTTTTTCCTCAATTTCCTCAATTAAATAGTGCAATGAAAAGAGACTTTTTTAAAATAGATGACGGTTGAGTTTTATTGGGTGTTTTTAGAGTTCTGCTCCCTGCTACCTGCTCGAGATCTCTTTGCATACATAAATAAATTTATATCATGCTTTAGAATGTATTTAGTATTCTTGTGCCAAAGAAAGTAAGCTTCACTAAAACAGAAATAATAATTGTTGCTTAAAATCAGACATAATTCTTGCTTCTACTCAATTAACTGGATTGAGAAGTTTGCCTTTTTATATGTCCTGAGTTATTACAATTTATTAATATTATTGGAAATAGATTTACAGTAGTATTTAGAGATAAATTTTTATTCGATCTGCATTTTAATATAGAAATTGATAGATATACTAACCAATAGTATTTCTTGTAACATGATTCATAGTCCTTTGTCACAATGAATTGTTTGCTGTTGAATTGAAGTTGTGGCTGTAAATACCTGAATCTGAGTTTAAGTGGAATTGTGATGAAAGGGGAGGGTGTAAGCTCCCAAACTTTAGTCATCTGATGAATTGCATGGTTGGCTTGCTTACAGGTATGCAGACTGGGGGAGATAGTTGTTAGCTATGACATACATCTTATTTTTCTGTTGGTTTTGGAGTATTTAGAGGAAAAACTCAAAGTGCAAAGCGTCAGCTGGGGCCTATATGAATTTTCAGTACTGTAATGAGGAGGGAGAAGGGAAGGTTATAACCACTTTGGTCTCTGTTCTCATTCTGTATTGTCTTCTCTGCTCCCTTGAATACCCAGTAAATCCATGTGTGTACAAATTAAAGCTGTAATATATTAATCTGACAAATCCTTAAGTCTGTATAGAAAACAAGAAAAAAAGAACATTAATTACATAAGTATACATACACATTCCTGTATCTTGAGATAAAGGTTAAACCTAATTAAATGAAGTGAGATACTTGCCTGTTTACAATAATATAAAATACAACACGATGTTCACAAAATGTTTTTCTTTCCGGATCACATCTGAGCACTAACAGTAAACAAATTTATTTCACCGAGACTTTTGCAAGATTTCTGTATCAGTCTGTGTTTTGAGATTTGGAACGAAAACAAGCTTAAATTCTCTGTGAAGGAAAAACATTATGTCTTTCTTTCATGGATCAAAGCGTTTTGTTTAAGTGTTCTCTCATTTTGTAACAATTTTATTTTAAAAGGGTAAATGTGATCTGTGACAAGGGTTGTAGAACAATGAAATTTTTTAAGAGTAAACACTGAAACAAGGAACAGATCACTTTAGTCTTTCTTCTCAGGAAGAAATAAAGCATATTCAAACCTCTGAAATTTCTCATTTATACTTTTCAAAATGAAATCCAGGTGATTGGCCTAACAATTCTAACAAATTCTAGTATATATTTATTACTGCTTCTCAGCCAAGATGGTTTGCCTGATCATTAACATCTGTATCTTATAGTTGCTGATATTCCTGGTCTCTTCTATGTCACACAGGATTATGATATGCTCTCCTTTCGCAAACATCCCAGAAAGAGACCTGTGTTTAGGGAAAAAATCTAGTATGACTCGCATGAAGAATAACTCAGTGGCAGAGATGAAGGAGCTAATGATTTTGAAAACTTGTTTTATGTTTATGAAGCTTGCTGAACAAGGTTCATTGACATTAGCATTAGTAGATTGTATGTTGAGGCTGTTGTTAAATACCAGTTAGCAGCAGTTAATACCAGTTAGCAGAACAGAATGGAGAGACTTTTGTTAACTTCAGTAGCCTTTGAATTAGACCTTTTTATTACCATTTTTTTTTCAGAAATTAAAACAAAGTAAATGAGAATACATATTCCTGTGAATCAAGGAATTTATTATCCCTATTAAGAAAAAAGAGATGTGAGGACAGCACCTTCAAAATGTTATCTTTCTGTACATTAACTCCCCACAGTTCCTACTGAAGTCAACAAAGATAATATCAGAATAAATTAACCTAAAGATGTGTAAGTCTTAGCTAGCAGGGGTATAACTGCTGACTTGCTGCCATTTCTGTAAAACAACCACAAATGTTCAGTTATTGGTGTCATATAACAAGGATTACAATGATGCTGCATTGTTTAAACCATCCTCGAGAATCATAGAATCGATAGGTTGGAAAAGACCTTAGAGATCGTTGACTCAAACTGTACCTATCTACTACTAAATCATGTCCCCAAGCACCTCATCTACCTGTCTTTATAAACACATCCAGGCATGATTACTCAAGCACTCCCTGGACAGACTGTTCCAGTGCTTGTTAACCATATTTGTGAAGAAATTTTTCCTAATGTCCAATATAAAATTCCCCTGATGCAGCTTGATGCCATTCCCTCTTGTCCTATCACGTATCACTTGGGAGAAGAGGCCAACCAACACCCACCTCTCTGCAGCTAATTTTAGGTAGTTGTAGAGAGCAATAAGTTCTCCCCTCAGCCTCCTCTTCTCTAGGCTAAACAACCTGTTTCCTCAGCCACTTCTCATAAGACTTTTTTCCAGCCCCTTCACAATTTTCATTGTTCTTCTCTTCAAATGTTGCTCTTCTCTGCTCTTTCTTGTAGTGAGCGGCCCAAAACTGAACACAGTGTTCATGGTGCAGCCTCACCAGTGCAGAGCACAGGGGCAGAATCCCTTCCCTGGTCCTGCTGACCACACCGTTTCTGATACGAGCCGTGATGCTGTTGACCTTCTTGGCTACCTGAGCACACTGCTGACTCATGTCTGGTCTGCTGTTGACCAACATCCTCAGGCCTTTCTCTGCCAGGCAGCATGAAATACTTTTTCGTAAAACTTATACAAATGGGAAGAAATAATGCATTTAATTAATATTTGTGTGTATTGCATTTCTTTAGGACTAACACCATCTCCATAGTTAATCTACATAGTCCTTATTACACTGATTTTTTTTAAACATTGTTTCAGAAAGGTTAATGGTTTCACCTAGGAGATCCTAGAACTTTTTTCCATGAATGATTGATTTAAAATTTATAAAAATATTTATCTTTGATAATCATGCTCCCAGGAAAGAGTCCAAATGTCTTAAAGCTAGGGCACAGGTTAAACCCCCTGTTTGCCCTAGCAGTTTTATGTCCCTTGGAAAGCAGATAGGTATGAGCAGAGAGGTTACATCTCAGACTTTGTAACCCAGCAGGAATACTTTTGAAGTTTAGAAGTGTGGATCTATGTTTCCTTGGGCAGAGAAGGATTGTGGTAATCCATGACCTGAATTGTATGTAATTTAATATATAGATGAAAAGGATGGTGTTTGTGTGACTCTTCGTCCTCAATTGTGAGTCCTAACACAGAACAGAGGAAAAGTTTAGGTACTTTTATGCTCAAAATTATTTTCATTCAGGCTGTGGCTAGACATAGTCATTAAAGATGCTACAAAACACTATTAAAACCAATTAAGGTCACAAATATCTCTTGATATCAAATAACAATTTTAAATATTAGATTTGCTTTACAGATGATCAGCAAAGTCCAGTTAGTTTTTTTATGTCTCTTGGCTTTGCTTTCTTTTGAAAGAGCTTTAAGTATCTTAGGTTCAAAATAATAATTTGTAGAAACTAAGTGGACATGAGATATGGAAAACTTAAGGAATATGGTGAAGTGTGATGGGAGCGATGACTCAAAAAAACTACCTGAGTATACACATGAATCTGTGTAATCTGCCTCTTTGATTTCAGTGTATTATAACAGTGATCGACTCTGTTTCCATAAATGGATTATTTGTAAAGTTTCATTTAATGAATCCTCTTCTTTGTGCCTATATTTCCATTTTGTTTGGTGGGTTAATAGCATATAAGCAGTATGTGCATGTGATTAACATGGGAGAACAGAAAGGCTTTAATTGCTGTAATTAAATAATATGAGAGGCCTGTGCCTGACTGAAGCTTATCATTTTGTTTCAAGGATAACATGTTTCTATAAGTCTCAGTCAGGAAGTTTTACTTGATTAGTAGTCAGGTTTTCACAGCTTTGCTATGTACTTGAAGGCAGGACTTGCATAGATTTCATCAGATTTCATCACTAGGTTGGAAATACCTTTGAGATCATCAAAACCAACCATACCTGTCCACTACTAAATCATATCTCTAAGCATTTCATCTACCTGTCTTATGAATACCTCCAGGAATGGTGATAACCATCTCCTTGGGAAGATTGTTCCAGTGCTTGATAACCCTTTCAGTGAAGAAAATTCTCCTGATGTCCAATCCGAACCTCCCCTGGCACAACTTGAGGTCATTCCCTCTCATTCTATCATTTATCACAAGGGAGAAGGTTTTATTCCCTGACAGCTCATTTTCCAGCACGCGAGGATGCTCTGCACTTTTGCTGCCAGGATTTCCTTCTTAAAGAGCATCCAGCCCTCTTGTACTGCTTTGTCCTTAAGGACTGTCTCCTATGCAAACTTTATCATCCAGCCTTCTGAACCGTCTTGCATCTGCCGCCTGGAAGTCCAAGGTGGCCATTCTACTGAACCCCTTCCTTACTTATAGAACTGATAATTCTGTCATCTTGTGATCACTGTGCCCCAGTCATCCTCAGACCATCACATCTCCCACAAGGCCTTCTCTGTTCACAAACTGCAGTCCCATGAACTGGATAGTGTTAATAGAACCTCTGTGTTTTTCTTTACTTTTCATTTGCTTTTTATATGATTTTGTTGTGGACAGAAATATTTATTAATAGCTAAAATTCATATAAAACACTAAGAATGATTAAGAAATTATAAGTCATAGCCTTGATTTACTTCTGTAGCTGAAAAATGCAAATGACTTTTTAAGTATTCTATAAGGTATTTTCTGCCTAAGCTTAATTTTTGTGAAATTATTTTCAAATTTTATGTCAGTAAAACTTGCTCTGTGTTGCTGGCAGGATAGGTATTGCACTGAAGTATTTTAAGCTTTATTTCTATAATCCTTTAAGGAATGAGGTCAAGGCACCGAAAAGGGATCATAACATTAGATTTGGAACTTCTTGAGTTTCAATTCACTTCTATAGTGACAAATTAATGGAGAAATTGATGTTTGAGTATCTTCTTTTGCAGGGGAAGTAAAGTTTCTCATTCTAGAGGAATGTAATCAGATTTTTTTTTCTTGTTAAGCAGTAGCGCAAAATGCTATCTGAATTACATAGCCCTATGTGATACATAAAACGAAGGAGAAAGGTTGCAGCAGGAAAAGTTGCCTGTTACTTTTTAAGACAGAATTCTGATGGAACATCAGATATATTGGAAGTCAGAGACTACTTCTCAGGAAAACACATGCTTTTTATACAGTCAAGGAATGCTTTTTTACCCTGGTTGCAGCTGCTCTTCTGTTTCTATCAAGTTCTACTGGAGGACTAGCTGTAGTCAGCTTGTGATCCATTGAAGCATAAATAATCTTCATAGCAGATTAGCTATTGTAATTCACTGACCACAACTGTCACCCAGAGGAAATTGTTTAACACAGTGTAAATTTTTGGTGTGCACTTCATATAGCTTATTCTTTATTTCTATACATAAACTAGTTTCTATGAACAGTAAAATACTTTAAAAAAATAGTAGTTTCTCACATGGTGTTGGTGGCAAAAGTCTTGTCAGACATGTTTAGGGCTATACTTTGGCTGAAAAGCTTCCTGGTAATTGTGAATTCTAAACAATACTGCAAATGTAGTACATATATGTATTCGGATAACTTTCATACCAAATCCTCAGGGTCACTTTTAATTATTTTTCCTGAGATTAGCCTTGTGCTCTAAGAAGTTGTATCCAGATATAGAGACACTGTATCAACCACATCTGCTAAACATATTTAGTTGGTTTTGCTCCCTGTAGAATCTAAAACCTCACTGACTTCATTCTATATATCTATTGTTACTCTAATGTTCCTGGGTAACCACAGGAATTGAATAAAGAGAATCAGAGAAATTCAAAAATATTTGCAGCAATTCTGATCTCATTTTAAAATGACTTTTCAATTACTGTTAAAGAATAAGACATTCAGCACTATTGGTTTCCTACTGCTGTGAGGCACTCTGATGCTGTTTTTTTGATGTGAGTTTGGATTGTTCATGCAGTGATAGAGTGCTCAGAAGAGTGACTGAAACTGTGATAAGGAGAACCCTTAAGTATTGGCATGGCCAACATCATAGCACTCTTTCTATATCATGCTTTTCATGATAACTGCAAACCACAGTCACTTTGGAGTTGATGATGCTTCTCTAAAACTATTCATCCCTTGTCGCCATTCTTGCTTCTCTGAAGACGGTTGAGATGTGTCATACACTGGTTCTTTAAAGTGGCACACTCCAAGTGAGGTTTATAGTCCAAGTGAAAATTCTGCACAGTGCTTTGCAGAACAGCAGGCTGTCTGGAAGCCAACATCCCTCTGCTAAGAAGGGGTAAGAGCATTTGGCTTCTTCAAAAGCAAACAAACAGAGCCCTGCTCCTTGCCTGCCCCATGCCCCCAAGTTTATATCGTGTTCTGATTGCTCCCTTATCTAACTCTGGAAACAGAACCACACACAGAATCATAGAATAGTTGTGGTTGGAAGAGACCTCTGGAGATCATCTTGTCCAACTCCCTGCTAAAACAGGTTCAGCTACAGCAGGTTTCACAAGAATATGCTCAGGTGGATTTTGAATATTATAGATTCCTAAAACAACAGCCCTGTTTTCAAAAGAACTCCTGAACCTCTTGGGTTTGGGTTTGTAGCCCACCACTACACCCCTGCGTATGTTGCAACAAGACAACAACAAAGAAAGACTTAGATTTCCATTTACCAGTCATAGACATATTTATATTTTAAATTAAATTTGTTTGTTTGTTTTTTCCTTCTCTTTTTAATTAACAAGTTAGAGCTGTAAAAGGAGATAAATGAAAATATCTCAGATAGTGTCTAATGGCCTTTCATGAGTCCAGCTCAAACTAATTTTAACTCCAGACATCGATTCCTTAAAAGTCATTAAAGGAGGATGCACAGAGTCTAAATTAGCTGTTTATTTAGGAAAGGGGAAAAACGAAAAAAAAANTAAAAATATAAAATATATACATTGTGGTATCTTTGGAAGTTTTGCACACATTAAGATGCCTTAGAAAAGAGCAAGCAGGAAAGTATAAGATCTGAAGTAATAAAACAATTGGATGGTATGAAAGAAGTGACATTTTTAGTTTTTCAAAGCTATTAAAATTAATTTTTATTTAACATAGAAACTATGAGTTATCTGTGCAGCTAGTAACTATAAGAGGGCTTTTTAAAACATTAATTATTATTAAAATAGAGTTAGAGGTCAAATGACCGGATTTCATGTATGTTGCATTACTGTTACATTGCTCTTCAGAGTTCAGGGAATTCAATTTCACCAGGAGCTAAACAATGCCAGTGGCAGGTATTGTGGATCAAATTCATCCTGCATGTAATTCTTTTGAAGTGTATGAATTATAGCACAAGGATTTCAATGCCTTGAAGGTATTTCTTCATAAAATATATTTTAGGGGCAATTCTGCTGGCACAAGAATAATGAAGTAAAATACATTATACTTACATGTATTAATCCTTATTGAGATATTATAGGAATGTTTTGTCTTCTCTGAAGAGCAAATACAACATTTTCCCCCTAAGAACTATAGCTTTTTTNCAAATAAACAAAAGCAAGGACCTAGTCTTAATACCAAGATTTCTTCTGATCTGATTTACACAGATTTTTTTAAAAAGTTCAGATGCTATAATAGAAAGTTGANGTGCAGCTAGTAACTATAAGAGGGCTTTTTAAAACATTAATTATTATTAAAATAGAGTTAGAGGTCAAATGACCGGATTTCATGTATGTTGCATTACTGTTACATTGCTCTTCAGAGTTCAGGGAATTCAATTTCACCAGGAGCTAAACAATGCCAGTGGCAGGTATTGTGGATCAAATTCATCCTGCATGTAATTCTTTTGAAGTGTATGAATTATAGCACAAGGATTTCAATGCCTTGAAGGTATTTCTTCATAAAATATATTTTAGGGGCAATTCTGCTGGCACAAGAATAATGAAGTAAAATACATTATACTTACATGTATTAATCCTTATTGAGATATTATAGGAATGTTTTGTCTTCTCTGAAGAGCAAATACAACATTTTCCCCCTAAGAACTATAGCTTTTTTCACTCTAAGTCATTGATGACCTACTAGAAAGATAACATTCAGATACTAGAAAGTGATCACTGCAAATTTGTATAACAGCATTGATGACTGAAACAGGGTAGATGTAGTTGTGGTCTTGGATGCCATTCTCAGAACACAAGTTCAGATAAATCATTTCCTGCCTGTAACAGCCTTTATTGAGATGTTATTTTATGTATAAATGTGTGTATAAACATTAACTTATTGCGTGTAACCATTTGTGCTATCAGGACCACTTGATGTAAACGTATCATGCTATGTAGATGCATAGATTGTGCCTACTTAGCTGTTGATTAAGGCTACAGACGGTGCTGATTTTAAAAAAGAACCTTCAAGTGTGAACTGTTTGCTTATTCAGTTTTTGTGAAATGTAAATGTGATAACAGACTTTAATAACTTTCTAGATAGACAAGTGTAATGTGTCAGTTTCAAACATCTTGGGAAAGCAGAAGCTAGCTCAACCTTCAAGATGGCTTAAGCATGCAATCCTCCAGTCTGGTTAGGAAAAGTTTGGTGGAAGACATTGTTTATGTTATTGCTAAGTGATGGTGTTAAAAATACCAAGTTTTCCTTAAGGATGACATTGTGTGTGCTTTTATATGAAGATCTTGTTTACTCCTAGATGAAACCATTTTCTTTCAGAAACCAAATCTGATCAATAAAATATAGATTAGCATGATTGAAAATCCCATTCTGGCTTAATAGGAGTTCATCTTAATTATAGCACTTCATAAATCAATCTATTAAAATTAACCAGAGACACCAGTCATTTAAGGCTACAGTTTGACCATTTTAACACAGGACTAAAGAGACTGAACCCACCTTTAAGCTCTTTGTGAAACCAAGACCCATAAAGCATTAACATTGTACACTTAATACTTGTTTAACTAGTTGTAAATGGAAATGTTGTGGTTGATTCCCTTGTCTAGAACATTTTTTTGCTATCTGTAAAGAAAATTGGAAGCCAAAACTTGTTGAGCTCCCCATCCTAACCCCCTCTTTCCCCTTGTAAAAATTACATTGGAAAGAAATGAGCAGCAATTAATGCAGAGAAAGTGATTACCTGGTTAGGAAAAAGTATTGACACTAGCAGATGGTTTTGTTTACAGCTTTTCACTGATCAGTTACTGGAGAAGTATATACCAAAAACAGAGACACTGAATACAATCTGGTTCTGTAAATAGTTAGGCATGCCCATTAGTGATGCCTTGCTGTAAGACTTAAAACACTATTATACTGACTCATCTAGTCCAGTGTAATGGGTGCAAAACTAAATGCTGAGGATGACATTCCAGACCTTGTTAGTACAATATTGTTCCTTGTCATTTTTTAATTCTTTCCAATTCTATTTATTTTTTAGTTACTAATAAGTAATTAGATGGTATAGTTAGAAACAGAAATATGTCAGCCTCAGCGCCTCATTCCTGAATGCTCATCTTATAACCTTAGCCTATCGTGTTCGTATAAAATTAATAATATTTTCGCTTCTGCTTTTCCCTCCATCTGACTTTGTTTTCCCAGGCATCTGCTGGAAGGAAAGGGTAAAAGCAACATGTCTGTCAACATGTCTTTTACCTGCATTCATAGTATTTTGTGTATGTATTTATGTGTGGACACATACATATGTATGCATATATGAACACATTATATAAATATTTATGTTTAGTGAAGAATTTTGAAGTAATTCTGAAGTACAGAAAACCATGGCAAGATGCTCATCTTCTGAAAAATTATTCCATTTGCAGTTCTAAGTAGATTTGTTATTTATTATTATTTTAGCCTAGTGTGACTCCTTATTGTCACATTGTGATAATCAGTGACTTTTAAAAAATGAATAATGAAAAGGACATAAGAACATCACTGTACTGTTTTTCTCTTCTTGAGTATGGCAGCCTTGGAATTAACTAATGTTTTGTATTTGCCTGCTCAACTTAGAATTGTTTTTCTGCCACCAAATAAAACAAAAACTACAAAGGGTTTTATAACTTATTTATTTCTTAATGTAGGTGGTGGAAAGTTTTAAAATAACTTTGGAAAAAAAGCATTTTATTTTTTTAAATTGTTTTCAAATACTTGGCATCCGTTCAGATCATAATCCTATTTTTCATTGTTTCTTGGCTGTCAGAAGCTTGCAAAATGGCCTTAAGTCAGTGAACTTCTGTGGATTACAGTCTGAAAGGAGATAGAAGAATTCAAAAGAATTTGATTATTGTAGGGGGAAAATAATCTCCTTTTCTTTGATTTTCTTAACTCAAAATGTATGCAACAGATGGCAAATTCTAAAAACCAAAGCCATCATGTATACGTTGTCTATTTATGAATTAGTTATGCCTGATTATTGATCAATTTCCATGTAATGTACTCTATGTAAGGTGTACCTGATGTCTACACAGGCATAATTAATCAACAAAGGTGGCTTAATGTGGACAGGGACGCTTACCTAGTGTGTATCTCCTGGGCTGTTCTAGGTGGTCCAATGATACTTACACCGCAGGCAGTTTGTGCTTTCACTGACCTTGGCAATATTGCAGGGATAGTTCAGCTTCTGCAGGCTGCAGGGATGAATTTGATATTAAACAATGTCTTGAATCTATTAAGAATAAATATGCTTGCATTAGCCATCTGGAACATGTATTTGTTTGTACATGTTTTACTGCCCTAGTGCAAGAAAACAAAAATTAAAGCAGAACCCTCTCCATTGTAGGCTACCTTTTGTCTCTTCCCACATACAACATTTTCGTTCTATTATTTGTCTGTGATTTTTTTCTGAAATTCCAGTTCTGTTTGTTTGGGTTTTTTTCTCATCAGATTTTGAAAGCTTCAACCAGCTTAGTTTAGGTTCCTATCTTTAGCTGAATTCCATTTCTTGGGCTCAATCTGTGCAAACTACCTCTTACTCTCTGGTTCAGGAGGAGAATTTAAAAAATCTAGTGTAGTCTGAGGTAACATCTTGTGAGTAGGACAGCTGTACCTAGTGGGAGGAGTGGCATTTGCTTAGTCAATGTGCTTCACATCTGCTCCCCTCTCACCTACCTAGGGAATGCAGAAACCCTTTTCTCTGGAAGTGACACTACTTCAAATTATCAACTCTAGAGGGTGAAGGGGATCCTTAGACCTGGTTATTCCTTCATAATAGCTACTTTGAAGTGATCAAATTTGAAACTACTTTAAAGTAAGAATGGTGGTAGGTATTTTAAAATTGGGAAGTAATCTCTTTTTTTTGTTGTTTGTTTTGTTTTTGGGTTTTTTTGTTCCCCATCCGCCCCACCCCCCACACCGCCATTCTGTTCGTGTTTTCCTTTGGGAGTCTTGTGCATGCTTTAAAGTCACTTAAGACCTAATTATATGAAAGTGTCACTTCTGCATTAGCTTGTCTGAGATGAGTGTAATTCTCATATGGTGCTGGAAACACCAACCTTTGCTACTACTTTCAAAGTGCATGATGTAAGACAGTGGGAGTTAGCAGGGAAAACTTGAAGGTGTTCATTAAAATTTTGAATTTTCAGGAGTGAAAGGTGAATATTTAATATGAACGGAGCTGAAAATCAGATTGAATATAGTCAAGTAGCTACTAAGTTTGTTATCCTGAGAAAAATACTTAGTGTGCAGCACTTTCAATAACCTGTGGTAAAAAAATAAAGAGAGAAGGCTGTTTTAAGAGTTTTGTAGGCTAGTTGTCTTAATACAAATTAATAGTTCATACCTTACTGCCTAAGTGGCTTGGTCCAAAGTTGAACTAAGTGTGAATTTAATGTGCATTGGGTCACTTTTTTTACCGGAAAAATTAATGTAAGAAAGCTATTCCATTTTCACCTGACTTCTACAATATGGTTATATCCCTTTTAAGTATATTTCTTCTTTCTTCATCCCTGCTGTGACTGTGTCAACATGTAACAGTTCTGGCATTTTAAACTTAATTAGAAGATATGAGCAACTATTTGTAATAAAATCATTGTTTTGCAGGCATGAGAACATATTTAGTGTTTTCCACAAAATGATTTCCAGTGTGGATAGCCACCTATTCTGACAGCATTCTTGCACTTTGTAGGCAGAATGAGGTGAGATATATAATCTGTATGGTATGAAAAGGATGTATTGAGAGTATTGTACCATTGAATGTATTCAGAACTTTTGTATACGTGTATGTGGGAAGAGAAATAAAGAAGCCTTTCCTGCTCCCTTTCCACTTCATGCACATTACAAAACAGTGGGAGGTTCTGAAAAAAACCCACAGTCATAACAGTGTAAAATCCAGAAGCCGATAGTAAATATTTAATGGCAATGAAGAAAAGTGAGATCAATGTAATCAGGTAGCTACTAAGTTTTAATTTAGTTCCTTGTGAAAATTCAATTTCTTAGCTCTTTTGTGGTGAAAGAGTAATAGAGGTTAAAATACATTTAGTACACAGACTGAAGTTATGAAAAAATAGGACAAGTTCAGAAAATCAGTTTTAGCAGCATAGGTTTTATCATGATTGCATTTTATTTTGACATAGGAGATTATACAGTTAGTTACAGTTAGGAGATTATACAGTTAGTTACAGTTTCTTTTTCTTACAGTGATATAAAAAAAATTCTGAATTTAGAATTTTTTTACTTCTTGCCTCCCAAGCTTATTCTATCCACCATGGCTTATTGGCTCCATTCCTACATCTTCACCATAACTCCAGCTAAACTGAGGAGACAAAGGGGTGGCTACTCCGTTAAGGTATAACAGAATTCGTTAGCTGGGGGAGTAGTTCCAAATGAATTTGCATTGACCTCATGCATAAAGTTTCTGGATCAGTAGAGTATCTATAAATTTATTAGGAGACAGGAGTCCTTACCCTATCAGAGGAAACGTAACAGCTGCCCCAGTTCAGAAGCCACTGCTCTGCACCATTCTATCAGGAGCTAGTATCTTCTAAAAAAAAGTAAGATACTTTTCATTCTATATGTTAGTCAGTTCTGGACATGGTACCATCATTTGTTTGCTAAAAACTGTCATTTTACTGAAGGTAAACCCCACATCTTATTCTGATGTGTTATCATTTTTAATTTAACTGCCTGATAACACACTGCAGCATGTACTGAACCGGAGTATAGCATCTATATGCTGTTCATTCAGAGCAGTCATATTTGCGGAACTACCACCTTCAAAAAAAGGCTTGATTTGTTGTTAGAAATGCTTGAGGTATTATGGCAAGTTGTGTCTTCTTGAGCTTCATTTACAAGATTAACCTTACATTTTACAGTTTGCAGTGAATGCAGTAGAAACACATGTATGCAGAGGAAAAAATATTTATTGAAATACATAATTTTTGCCCATTCCAAGCAGTTATCGTACATAAAAGAACAGCAAAAAAATGCTTTCAAATAGTTTCTGCTGATTCCAATTATTTATGGCTCAGCATCAGTGACTTAGAAACTAATTTGTCCAATAATGAGCTCTCTGTTGCTGAGATAGATAACAAATGGCATTATAATATTCAACAGCAGCTACTTGTTTCAGTGTTTGAGGAAGTTGCTGTGAATAGTGTTTGTCTCTGACATGATTTAAACTGATGAATATTACATATGGCTCGATCTTAGAGCAGTGGAACACAAGATCTGACACGTTAAAATGCATTCCATACTGCTGAAGACTAATAGGGGTTAAAGGGGTTTGTGTGTTGCAATTTTCTTCACACAACTGTAATGTGGTAGTCAAGCTACAAATAGTATGTCTCTTAAAGCAAATTGCTTCTGTGAATAGTATTAGAATAGCACACAAATAAGAAGCTTGGGGAACAAGCCTTTTTTCTTCTGTGCAGCAATGCAGAAGTGTAAAAGATTGCAGATGGACCTATTGAAGTTTTTAATGAAATGCTGTCTAAAAAGATAAAATCTATATTTTCTTGGTTAAGTAGGTTTTTTTTCCCTCAGATAAGAAAGTCAGCAGTGTTCTTGTCTTTCTAAAGATCTCTATACCAAACTTAGAGTTCCTGTAATTTCACACTTTTTTTTCAACTGTCTTTCAATAAATGTAACTGATGTGCATATGTAGTTCACTATTAGAATCTAACACTTCAGTTCCAGTTAGAAAGAGTCAACCTGCAGCTTATTCCTCTATATATTAAACAGTCTAGTCTTTGTTGTTTGTGGGTGAATTACCTGGTTTGTAAAGCAACTGTTTTTCAGATGGAATGACATCAAGATGCTCTGATTTTGTCTGGCTGCCTAGGTCAGATTAAGCATTATGCAAATGAAACCATGATGTTTTCAAGATCAGATTAGGTCTAGAATAGTCTTACTGCTTTAGCATGGCATGAGAACTTAACTAACAAAATCTGCAGACCTGCAAATATGCTTGCTTACGCCTAATCATTTCTACTGAGTGTCTTGCCTGAGTGCCTGAGCTGCAAGAAGCAAACGCTTATGTTAAAAACTGCAGTTGTAGACCCAGTTGCAAGGGTTAGTTTCTGTCAGTAGTAGAATGCTCTCCCACCAAAACAGAGCTGACATAATATTGTATTTTTCAGGAGTTTGAGTGTTATGCTGTAGCTATGTGTGTTTCTAGGTATTGGCTATGTAGACTTTAATGTGCAAGATGGATAATGTCTCATGTCTCCTGGACATACTTTCCTATACTGAGATCTACACACACAAAAGGGTTTTCATGTTTCTGAAAATGCCAATATAAATAGAATTTCTCAATGCACCTCAGAAATTACATACAAGGATATGAACAAATTATTGTTGTGTGTATGATTGTATATGGTTTGCTGTGTTCCTGCCTATAGGAAAATGATGGACATGGAAATATCAAAGATTATTTCTCCTCCTCCTCTTTGGGCACTGTAACAGGGAGGTGGTTGAGTCACTTTCCCTGGAGGTGTTTAAGGGATGGGTGGACGAGGTGCTGAGGGGCATGGTTTAGTGATTGATAGGAATAGTTGGACTTGATGATCTGGTGATTTCCAACCTGGTGATTCTATGTATCTATGATTCTCTTAGATTACTTTTAAATTGGAACATTTATAAAAATCAGGAAATCTTCAACGCTTAATTCCTTATAGCCTAAACAGAGGTTGGGTAATCTCTATGAAAGTCACCAACTCTTACTGAATGCTTCCTCTTTCCTTCTTGACTACATGCTAACATTTTGAGTGTGCCACAAAATGTGATTTGAAGAATTGTACTTCTAGCAGCTGGGATATAAATAAAGGGAGTGGCAATGTTTTGCAATGAACAACTTGTGTGTCTGCATTCCCCTTTCCATATTCCTTTAGAATGGAACTTAAATGCTAATTGTGAAAATAGGAAGTGATAAGGAAGAACTCTTTTTGTCCAGAAGTTGTTCTAGTCCAGACAATGATTAGCAGAAATACAGTCTTGAATTCAGAACTACCCATAGTCACAGGAAATAAATTTTAGGTTAAATAGAGTTAGATCTTTCTTGAACTGTTTCTGGGAATATTGCCTGGAATGTTAAAATTTTAACTACAAGATTTGTGCCCATCAACAAAAGACCACAGACAAATATTTCAGTGAGTTGCTAACATTTTGGATGGTTCTGCTTTTGAGATACCTGGTCTGGAATGTTGTCAGTAAACCTAGTTCCTTTAGTGATTACTAAAATTTTGCTCTCTGAAAATTGCTTTCCCTCATGCCATGTGATACAGATGTCTCTTCAGATAAACCATTCAGACCGGTTTTCTCTGTATATTTAATGGTGCAAGGGTATTGTTCCTTCCTATACAGTGGAAAGAACAAAAGAAAAAACCCACAAACCTCTAAAAACCATCACTGGGTTTATTGTTTCTTTCTGGAAAGCCCCTACTTATTGACACAGTTATTTAGAAGATATTCCAAGCTATCTGTAGGCCAATGTGTTCAAAGATACTGAAACAATTTTATTAGGCACTGAAGAAATATCACAAAAAATATTGAGCAACAGTGCCTCTAAGAGGATTCTTATGCAATAGATTTCCTCAAAATATATAGTCTCTGGGAGCAAACGCCGTACTGATTGTGCAAATTTCCTTTGTCCTACTCAATCATATAAAAAAACCCACACAACAGTTTTTGACTAATGAATCTGCTAATTCATTTCCTTCAGCAGTAGACGTGAGATGCTGTACACAAAACTGTGTTTCTTTTTTGTTTGTTTAGGGGGTGCTTTTTGAGAATGATCAACACAGCTATCACAAAGTAGACCTTTGAACCCTGGTAGAAATTGTACTGATCAGATTACAATACTGTGAATAACTTTGCTACCGCACAGCAGTGTATCGTTTTCAGGATACTTCTAAAATTTTCTCTCTCTCTCCTGCTTTCTATTTCAGCAATTTTAAGGAGCATGATCATGCTCAGCATGTCACAATGCAGTCACTGCTAATTACTGTGTTTGCAAATTCTAGCTTGGCAGGTGGATATCAAACCACAATCTCTGATGTGCTGTAGGCTACACAACAATCCTTTCTTGTAGGGAATCCACAGAGTGATAGTGGGAGAATTATGCTGACTAAAGTCACGATTAACCTGACACCAACTGTGATTTAAAATGCAAGTAACAGCCTGAAAACATAATTTAGGGTTTTCTGATGTACTAGTTTGCTTATGTATTATTAGTTACATGTTAGTACTACAAATAAAAAACCAGAAAGCCTGTTTAAAGAACTTTTTTTTTGCAAACGTTACATGGTATATATGCTTGTGTACTGAGAGTTATATAATTTGAGATTAATAGATTTAAAGTCTATGCATTCTCAACTTGCACATAGTCCTGTGGGTCAGTAACAAAACAAAACCACATCAGTGCGCTTAAGACACAAAACAACCAAGAAAAGACTTCTAAAGATTTACATACCCTCCCCCACTCTTTATTGAAGCATTTCTGTTAAATGAATTAAGGAATATCTAACATTTAATCTACAGAGCAACTGCACTGTTGTTTGTGGAACAAGGTTTGGTTACTTCTGGTAGTATATGTGTCTCATTAGGATATAGAAAGTAACAATAGGAATAAGAAGGCTAATTTAAAAGTTGTTGATATGTTATATTTGCAGAGCCACCACCTTTTCTGATTATTGGAACCTCTTCCACATGAGGCAATGATGGGAGTGTCAGCTTTATAACTGTGTATACTTTGGGTTGCTGGGGTAAATGTCCAAACCTTGGCTTGTAGAGTTCTTGTTCTATTAACATTTTTGTCCTGTATGGTTTATATCTATGTTATGAAATGCAAGACCAGAAAGCCTGATAAAGACAATGGTAGTTCTCCATATTGATCGTGACATGATTATTTGTCTGCTTTTGACATGACAAAGGAGGATTGTATCTCTACTGCTCTGCTGTAAGCATAATAACACAATTACTAGCTTTAGTAAAGAAGATGTATGGCAAAGAATTCCTTTTATAGTAAAGAATGTTCAATGAATTGAAAGAGGAAACAATATATATATTTCATGGAAGAATAATCAGTATCATTTTGCATTGGGAATTTAGTGAGACACTTCTATCCTTGAAAGTCGAAGCTATGAAAAGCATGATGTTTGGTGTTGCCTTTTCTTCACTTGCAATGGTTGTTAAAAGGGATAATAGACATGGTACAAATATAACTGCACAGATTCTTTTTCATTTCAAATGTGTACTACTTACCTATCTTGAGGAGATGTATTTTGACTGCAGTTGTCTTGAAATAGGATAGTGTTCATATATTCATCTACAGACTCCATTAATTACCTTCAGATGCAGTGTAGCAGCTACTAATCTTGACATTAAAGTCCCTTAAAGCATGAGAGCTTTGTCATTTTGTGTAAAATAGTAACACAAATTAAAAATTTCCCCCAAAGCTAATACCCACTATACTTTATGGAAGGTAATTATTGGGCAGAGATGCATTACAGATGAGAGCATAAATAAAGCAATACTTGTAATAGTGCAGTTTACTGTTCTACACACTGCATTGGATAGTCTCACTCTCAAAAGATGGGCATTTCTCACCTTCTGATTCTAAACTTGTCTACTTAAACTACCTTTTTTTGTATGTTATCTTCTGTTTTTTCTCTTGTGTCCCTAATGAAGGAAAACACTACCTGCATTTTACCTTTTCCCTCCTATTTAACTATCGATGTATTGCACATTTCTTCTTATATTTTTGATGAAACTTTTTGTCTTTCTAATTACTTTCACCACTTTTCTGCTACATCTCTCTGTTGCATTTGCATGGTGAGATTTTTGGAATGGATGGGGCTAAAGAGGTAAAGTCTTTTGGAAACCGATAGAAATTTCTTCTATGGCTGTTAGAGCTAAGGTCAGCTGCCTCCAAGACAGACTGGCTGCTGGCCAAGGCTGAGCCAATCAGTAATGGTGGCAGCACTTCTGCAATAGCATATGTAAGAAGGGGGGGAAATATCCCGGAAAACACCAGCAGCTTTTGGAAGAGAGGAGTAAGAATATAAACTCTACAGACACTAAGGTCAGTGAAAAAGGAGGGGGAGGAGGTGCTTCAGGCAGTGGAGCAGAGATTGCCCTGCAGCCCGTTGTGCAGTCTATGGTGAAGCAGGTTGTCCACCTGCAGCCTGTGAAGGACTCCATGGCAGAATGCCCAGCGGAGGCTGTGACCCTGTGGGAAGCCTGCACTGGATAAGACTCCTTGCAACACCTGTGGAGACAGCCCATGCTGTAGCAGGTTTGCTGGCAGGAGTTGTGACCCCACCGGGGACCAATGCTGTTGCAGTCTGTTCCTGAAAGACTGCATCACATGGTAGAAACCCATGCTGGCACAGTTCCTGAAGAACTGCAGCCCATGGGGAGGGCTTATGTTGGAGAAGTTCGTGGAGAACTGTCTCTCATGGGAGGGACCCCACACTGGGGCAGGGGAAGAATATGAGGACCTGTTCCCCTGAGAAGGAAAGAACAGAAGAAATAACATGTGATGAACTGACTGCAACCCCATTCACCATCCCTCTGTACTACCCGGGGGAGGAGATAAAGAATCATGGAGGGAAATTGAGCCTAGGAAGAAGGGAGGGGTAGGGTGAAGGTGGTTTAATATTTAGTTTTCTTTTCCCATTATCCTACTCCAATTTGGTTGGTAGTAAATTAATTTTCCCCAATTTCATCCTGTTTTGCCTATGACAGGAATTGCTGAGAGATTCCCCTATCCTTATCTCAACCCATGAGCTTTTGATTCTATTTTCTCATCCTTGCTCAACTGAGGAGGGGGAGTGATGGAGTGATTTTGGTGGGCACCAGGCATCCAGCCAGGGATAATTCACAACAATCTTGTATTTCTGCAGGAAGTCATTGACATGCTGGCATTTGTTTTTCAGTCAAATTAATTTCAGAGGTCAAATATGAAAAGTTTTGACTATTCAGTGCATTTAGCATTTGCTCTTATCAGTTTGTCTCTGAAGACATATTACATATGACCTTGTCTTTATTTGTCAGCATAAGGCTATAATTTTCAAAAATATTTGTGTGTCAATATAAGGGGGCATCTGGGAACGGGTCTACAGAGGTGTATCATACAACCCAAAAGCTTGTTTGACAGCCTAATGTCTATGGAACTTACCTTTGAGTTATTTTGTGCCTGAGCTCTTTATGTCTCTCTCCATGCCATAATCAGATGAAGACAGATTTGCACAAGGCAGAATTCTAAGTGAAACTGTGCCGAGTTAGCCTGTAGGAAGTAACTGAAGTGTCACAGAAGTGTCCATCTACTAGAGGATTTACCACCTTGAGTTAAGCACCTTAGCCCCATCTTTCAATACATGAGTAGAGAAGAAAATTCATTCTTCTCTTTTTACCTCCAGTAGTCAATTTGTTAAGACATGTGAATTCTTTTTCAGGAGTTCTAGCTTCCTCTCTCTGTTAAACTCTGCTCTCCATATGATAAGCTGGTGATTGGAGTAATTGTTTGGAGAAGTAAGATGAAGATTTCAGCGGCTTCTTTAGGTCATATAATTGCAGATAAGTAAGCTAAACTAGGTCTTGGGCAATTGCAAAAGCTATATTAATTTGCATAGATAAGTGGTTAAGTATTTTTCAAAGTTTGGAGCTCATGACAAGGCATGTCAGAATTTCTTATCTTGTTGTGTTTTGTCCCTGATTTTTTTTATTATGATATATGAAACTTGTTTAGGAGAGCATATCTGCAGTTTGGCAAGTTGTTTTATTTTTTTAATTTCATCATGTATTTTGGTTATGGAGATGTGAATTTCTTCTACAAATCTGTTGCTGTTCTTCTGGAAATTAGAGTAGATATAGAGGGAAGAAATTCAATTCTGAGGTAGTTCACTAATTTTTACCATTTATGGACAGTATAATACAATTCTTAAGACAGTGTGGCAATGTCATCAGTGATTATAATTGTCAAAAATACCTTCATAGAATCATGATTTCTCAAGACATGATTACATTCCATATTGACCAGGAACAAATTGGGGGGGGGGGGAAGGTCCAGCCAGTTTTCATGTAGTTGAACTCAATGGAGTACATTCTTCTAGGAATTGATAGTTTTGTTCCAAAACTTCAGCGGTGGTGATCAATGTACATGAGATACACCTGGTATGACAGGTAGCTGTGTTGTTATTCAGAGGTATATCAACCTGAAGAAATAGGCCAAAAGGAATCTTGTGAAGTCCTTCAACTGGGGAAAATCAAAACAATGTACCAGGACAGGCTAGGTGCTGACCAGCTGGAAAGTAGCTTTGTAGAGAAGAATTTGGGGGCCCCAGTGGACAACAAATTGAACATGAATGTGTCCTTGTGGCAAAGAAGGCCAAAATCTTGCTTGGCTGCATACAAGGGAAACATGGACATACTGGATTGAATGTAGCAAAGACAGTAGACATGAGCAGGCTAGAGGATCTGATATACAAGAAGCTGAGAGAGCTGGAATTGTTTAGCCTGGAGAAAAAGTGGCTCTGGTGTACCTTGTCAAGCTGTTAGAATACCTACACAGGTGACACACTGAGTCTCTTCTCAGTGATGTACTGTGAAAGAATGAAAGCCAGTGGGCATGAACTAAAACACAGGAAATCCTACTTAAACAAAATAAACTGGTTTATTGTAAGACTAGTCAAACACTGGAACAATTTAAGCAAAGTTTATGGAGTCTCCATTCTTGGAGATATTTAAAACCTAACTGGACATGCCCTTGAGCAACTTGCAGTAAGTGGTCTGAGTAGGTGGGTTGGACTAAATGACCTACAGAGGTATCTTGCTACTTTAGCAGTCCTGTGATTTGTGAATATATGCATTTCAATTGCTGTCTGGAATAAGATTGTTCTTTAAACTTTGGGTATTTACAAATTTATGTATTGTCTGAGAGAGATATTCACCGGAAGTGGATATGAATGGAGCTCAAGCCTATTTTACTCGTGCTTCTGACTCAACAAAAGAGTAGCAGTAAACTTTGGACTATAGAATCATAGAATCATAGAATAAACAGGTTGGAAGAGACCCACCGGATCATTGAGTCCAAACATTCCTATCAAACACTAAACCATGCCCTTTAGCACCTTGTCCACCCGTGCCTTAAACACATCCAAGGAAGGTGAATCAACCACCTCCCTGGGCAGCCTGTTCCAATGCCCAAGGACCCTTTCTCTGAAAAAGCTTTTCCTAATGTCCAACCTAAATCTCCCCTGGTGGAGCTAGAGGCCATTCCCTCTTGTCCTGTGCCCTGTCACTTGGGAGAAGAGGCCAGCTCCCTCCTCTCCACAACCTCCTTTCAGGTAGTTATAGAGAGCAATGAGGTCTCCCCTCAGCCTCTTCTTCTCCAGGCTAAACAACCCCAGCTCTCTCAGCTGTTCCTCATAAGACCTGTTCTCCAGCCCCTTCAACAGCTTCATCGCTCTTCTCTGGACTCACTCCAGAGCCTCAACATCCTTCTTGTGGTGAGGGGCCAGAACTGAACACAACATTCAAGGAGCATTGAGGTGCAAACCATTTGGGTGGAGGCATTTTTATGGTGTCAGTTTTTGTTTCCTAATGTTTAATCCTGAATGGTATTAACTTCCATTCTGGTTTTGTCCACTTTTCGTTGACTACTCTATCTCAACTGTAAATTTTGCAGGGCATAAAATGTTTCTTGTTTGTATAATGCCTCATATTTTCAAACCTCAGTCTTTTCATCTGTCTGTGTTCCCTTCATGCAGATGATCATCAATATGTTGAGACTTCTTCTACTTTTCTGTGTAGTTATAAGACCATTTATGTAGAAGATCTGTGAATTTTTATGCATATGTCCATCAATTTGAATGAGTTTTGGGTGTTATCGCTAAGAGGTCCCATTCTTCTTTGAGTGTTATTTCACAACAATGCTATGCGCCAAGTGGGAGACTATGAGACTTTGTTTTGTAAGATTAAATATTATTTGCTACAAGACAGAGGAGGTACTTCTTAGTATGTATTTACCTAAATCCCTAAAATTTTTAGGGGAGAAGAAGATTAGGAAGTTTCTGAGGTTTTGAGTAGTTTGCTTAACATATTTGTATAAGAATTATAAATGCTAGCTCTGGTTTTCAAATAAGTCCTGTCAATGTGACAATTAGTAATTGTAAGAATATTACCACCAATATTTTTCTTTGAAAAAGAAAAAAACACTAACCCACCCTAACAAACAATGCCCTCACCATCTTAAACCAAATCAACCAAAAAAAAAAAATATTGTCATAATGAAGCTTGTAGTTAATGGTACCAATATTGAGTACTCAAAATCCTGCATTTGCGGAATGTGAAAAGCAATGTAATGCTATAGTGATAGTATATAAGAGACCATAGTGGGTTTTCTTCACTGCTCTGCTATGTCTAGGATCTTGAACGTATATAGGTAAATACACAGAGACTCTAATCAGTAAACTAGCACAATAATACACACTGGAACATGCACACAGGAGTAACTTGGCAGGCCAATCTAATAATTATCCGATTATTGCTTCTTTAGCAGTTAAGTCAATTCATCATCACTGCCTGATGTGAGATTGACAGCTTCAAGATTCATATGTAAAACTCTAGAATATTTGCTTCTACTAGCAGAGATTGGTGTTTTAGGCTTTTTTCCCTATGTCAGACTTTTAGATTTCTCTCAGAATAAGTGATCATGTCTTGGGGAGTGGCATTTTAAGTTACATGCAATTGCGAGAAGCTATATCTTTGAAAGTGAGCTGTTTCCAAACTCACAGTTGATATATGTGAATTTGTTATTTTCCACACACAGTTCCAAATCAAGGTGCAAGTAGGCTTTCCAGATGTGGATATGTGTTCAAAATTTGACTCGTGAGCACATATGCAGTGTACAGGTACACATAATTTTTGATTAACTGTGTTTCTAAACCATGATGAAAACAGAAAGAAGAAGAAATAAAACTAAGCAGTGAACTTCTTAGTTAAGATTGCCCAACTAACAGTACTATTTTAAGGGATGTATGACTATTTTGCAGGCTTGATGCTAGTAAGAATTTTTCTGTCAGTGGACTTTAAGACTAATTTGCTCTGATTATCAAGAAATTACTTTTTCAGACTTCCTGTTCACTTTTGCAAGGACAGACCTGTTAATTCAAACTCATGCACTTTATGTGGAATGAAAGTTAAATTCAACAAAAGTAATCACAAGCCTCCAGCTTTTAGTAGTAACAGTTGATGTTGGTTCTACATACTGTACTCATAGGATAAAATGTCATGAATGTGCTTGAAAAATGTCAGAATGCTTAATTCATCAAACAAGGGCGTTATTGCACTGCAGCAAAGGAAATGCTTATAGCCAAGTGTACACACGTTTTTATTTTCAGCCAAGAGATGCAGCAGAAACATTAAATCAGGATACTGTCTTAACAAAGCATCTTCTACAGACATCAGCGTAATAGGACAGAGTACTCCCTTAGGATTTTGAAATTGTTGGTACACAGGAAGGGCAACCAAGTGCATGATGTAGATTTCAGTTTAAAATCAGACGGTATGAAGCAAACACTTAAGAACACAGATTTAAGTTCCTGACATGTTTAGAACCATGCTCAAGACAAGAGAAATTCAACCCAAAATAGAGATGTGTTATTATTACTTAAATAAAGTCAGCTTTTTTAAAGTTGACTGTAACTAATCACCTAAGTAGCACTTTTCTTTAAAATAGTGGTAACGTGCAATAGTGGTATCTCATATAATCTGATTAGCACTTTATGGTATTTTGTAATTCATCTTTTATTAAAGAATATGTACTTTTAAAACTGATTTTATATCACAGTTATATTATTACATACTGTTACATGGATTTTCGTGAAATGTATCTTAAATATTAAAAGATGTATGTAATTGTTATGATATAGAATATTTATTTTAAACTTTATTTAGAACATCAGTGGTTAGTTGCTTGCGTCAGATACTGAGGCAGTCAGTTGGAGAAAGAAGGACCAGTGTATTCAATTTAGCTTTTGAAAGTGTTTACTATCACTGGTATATTTTCCCCATACTTAAATGGATAAACAGAGATCCTTGTTTTATAATTACAGTAATAATGCCTTGAGTTGGTAAATTAATCACATATTTGGGCTCTAAAACATGAATCAAGGAAGCTCTTAAGCTGAAGGTTTCATTTTAATACACATTAATAACTTTAAATTAAAAAAATAAATTTAAAATTAAATACTTGTTATGTGCCATGTTTTTATTTTTCAGGTTATTGCAGTCTTCAAAAATGTGTTTACAATCATGAACATAATCAAATATTGCTTATTGAAATCTAACAGGCAGCAGAATTAGTTCATCTCTCTTCTGCTTAGCTGAGTTTAAACCCATCTGCAGTTAATTTTATCAAGGAATACATGTTTCAGTAAACAAATTGTTTCATTCTTGTGCATGTTTTCTTTAAATTTTGGGTTTTTTATTTAGGCAAAATAAAAATTGCTCTGTATCTGCAGTTATTTGGTTTTTTTCTTCTAAGTCATCATCATATGATGTGATGAGCGTGGTGGAAAAAGGCAAATAGAAATCTTCATTCTGAATCAAATGATGCTGAGCCATACTAGCAGAAAAGCTGGACAAAAAATTTGTGTATAGCTCAATTATTATGTCAAGGATAAGTTAAGAGAATGTAGGGAGAAATTCAGAAAGGTGTTGATGATAGTTTTTGGTATGTGAAATCCTTGATAAATGCTTTAAAACAGACTATTAAAATGGCAGACAACGCATTCCATATGGTAACTAAAAGCCTTTCTGAAACCCAGGTCAGCTTTTAGAGAAATTTGTTCATGGTGTAGTTCAGTCAAGTTTCAAATGTATCCAGTGATGGAGATTTCATAACCTGTCCAGTAGCAACTTCCAATATTTGACTGTCGTTGTGAATTGGCTTTTCTAACATCAAATTGAAATTGCTGCAGCTTGTGTCCTTTGCTGCTCACCTTGTTTCTGTGCATCTTCAAGAGGTGTCTGTCTCCATCTTCTCTATATAATATTGCTGGGTAGTTCAAGGATGCAACAACATCTGCCCTTGATCTCCTCTTTTTAAAATTAGATAAACCAAAGTCTTTAAATCTTTATTCTTGTATCTCACGATTCATGAATTTTAGTGATTCTTCTGAGACAAAACAGTGAATGAATGTTTGTCCTGGAATAAGGGGCCCAAAATTAGACACATATGCCCTCCAATAAGATGCTGAGTAAGTAGAGAATGGCCTCTTCTCTCAACCAGCTGTTGAAGATTTTAGTGCTAGAGTGAGGCATATAGCTGGCCTTCTTTGCCACAAGGGTATACTGCTGCTCCTGCTTAACTAGTCCAGCAGGATCCAACCCTCTATGTCCTTTTCTACAAAATTAAGTGAATTTGTCTTATATTATATGAAATAAAGTAGGAAGAAGGTTAATATTTTATTTTAAGTAGAAACAGAATTTTATAGCTCAAAGCAACTGCTTTGGATGTGGACAGGAAATTTCTGTAATGTTGAAAACAGAACTAGTATGATCTTTCTTGTAATGATGTGTGCTTGTCTAACTATCCATGTTTGGGAAAAAGAAGTAGTAAAAAGCACAGGGAAAGACAGAAGGGTGACTGAAGGAATACAAAAGATGTGTTACAGCAGGAGAAATAAGAGACCTGAAAAAGACAGAGAAAAGAATGTTGCTAGGTGCAAGTGTTTGAATTGCAGAAATTGTCAGGCATCTTTATGTAACTGTGTGCTATACTAATTATCTTTTACCATTAGGTGGTAGTATAAAAGCAGACATACTAAAGTTAATTAAAATAAATAGAATTACTTCATGAATATGTTATATAAAACATAAATACTATAGCTAGTGTTTTTCCTTTCAGTTGTTGATATTTTCCTTATAATGATGTTAGTAACAGTGCCTCAATCAATGCTTCATTATAATCTTAAAAATCCTTTATAATAAAAGCATGGTTTAGCAATGGATAGAATAGAGAGAAGATTATAGAGGTTTATTAATTTTTAAGTGTTCTGAATAGGGATCTTATAATACCATGGGTGTTAGTGCGTTTATACTTGGCTGTACTGTGAGCAGTATAAGCATATGAAAATTATGTTGAAGTACTGGAGTGAAAAAGCCTCAGCAGGAGGTAGATGAGTGCATTTTCAATAAATGCTTCTCCTTATCATAGAAAAGTCTTTCGAAAAGTAGTTATAAAGCACTAGCTTATATCTTACCTCCACTACCTGTTTATATTAACCTTTGTGGAAGACATAGCCTAATAATGTTTTCTTTATAGTGCAATTTAAATTAGAGAATATCTGCATAAATTGCTTCAAGTTTGACTTTGGTGTCAAGAACTGGTAAAGAACACTCTTTTTCTTTATTACTGCATGAAAATAATATCATGACGTTCAATTAGTCTTAGACTGATATAATATTTAGTGTTTAGCTACAATAGTCCTAGAAGTAAGATTGGAGTAATACTTTTTTCCTTTTGGATTTAGTCTTTTTCATTACCTTTAGCTTCAGACTAGATATAATCATTTCATTGTAGTATTTTTTGCAAGCTCACCATCCTGTCTCATGTCTGTAAAGTCTAGATTTGTGGTGAGAGGGAAGAGTTTTTTATTTTTGCTTTTCTCTTTTGTTAGATGTTATGCATTGTATAACATTCTTTTCACTTCAGATGTTTCAGTTACATAAGAACAAGGTGCATTTAAAATGTTATTTCTGTTTTATTATTATCTTTGTTATTTATCATCTCAGCTCTGTGCACAAGTAATCTATTTTTAACTTCTGAAGCACTTTTCCTGATTTGTTATAATGTAGCTTTCGATTTTGTTTATATGCTTTTATGTGTTTCCAGGCTTCTAGTGGGGTTTTTTTATCTGAGTGCAATTAGTGGATGTTCTGGAACATAGTGGCTTGTTTTTCACTTGCTTGATTATTAGCACTTAGGTAGTGAATCACATTTTCTGTAGCAATCTTGTCTGATTTTATGAATCAGAATACAATACCTGGTTTGTTTTGCTCTGATTTTCTGCTTCCTCCTCACCTCAAGTGGTCTGTGGGTATTGCCCGTTTCTTTGCTTTACCAAATCATTCACTTGTGAAGTGCAGGAGCATGTTATACATGTTCTCATTGCTGTGAGGGTTTTGGGAGTCCGTGCTTAGCTCAGATCAGATGCTTTCTGATCCATAGGTTGAATTTGAGATATGGAGCTGAAATGATTATTTCTATGCTGTAATAAAGAAAAATCAATTTCTTAAGATGTTTCTAGCATAGGAAACTGTTCTGTATCATGTTCACTGCATAGCTTGAAACACACTGAACAGAGCTAAGACAGGTTTCTACCTTCAGAAGAGAAGACTCAGGGAAAAGCAAACTTCTCAGCTTCTGTATCTTAGCTTTATGTATTAAGTGTATAATGTACTGCTCCAAAGAAAATATTCAGTAAAAATTGAGCCACCAGACTGGGTTCAGAATTCCAGCTGAAAATGGTAATTCTCTAGTCCTATTGCCTGTTTGAAAAAAAAAAAAAAGGAACAAACAAACAAAGTATAAAAAAAACCACAGCAGTTATTATTAGAGGTATACTACTAAATATTTGTCTGATACAATAGGAAAACATCCATAGAATGCATGACTTGGAAAAAGAGTCAAAGGATTTGTTGGGAACTGCCAAAACCATTATTGTTGAGCTGCCAGAGAACCTCTGACTGATAACACGCAGTAATAGTTTGATAAAAATAAAAATTCATTGTCACGGGGGCAAGTTCATATTGTGTAACATCTTTTTACATGCATGAGTTTACATAGTTACATGAACACAACTTCTATACTTACCTGTGCTAATGTATTATTTAATGGCTTCAATTTTTTTCTTCTAATGCAGTTGCCCATTATCTATAAATACTGCAGCTAAACTAAGGATTATGAGGCTATCTGTTTTAAAAAGGAATAATGTAGTCTATGTTGCAAGATAACATCAGCTGGTTTTGAAATTAAGGAGTTATGCTATTCCACAATATATTCAGAAATAAGTTGTGCATATCCTTTAACTTCTGTTCTGTAGGAACTGTTCTTTTCCTAGAAACTGACGTTTGATTTAGTATTTCTTGTCAGCTTCTGCCTTATCTAATCTAGTCCATTAACTACATTGAATCTAGTTGTAATTCCTCAAACAATTCTAACATCAATATCTGTTACCATTTTAATAACATTCATTAAAAGTTTTGTTATTTTCTGATTTAGGCTCATATTCTTCATGCTGTCTCCAATGTATAGCCATGCATCATAAAATCCAGAAAAATCTTTTTAAAATTTTTGTTACTGAAATTTGCTCTATTTGTTTTCACAATGTTTAGAAGCATTCTCCCAGCCCATCCCTAACCTAAATCTAGTTGCACAAAAGCTGCAGGTACCTGCCTGAAAACATTTTGCAATCCATTAAATGTTTCTTTTAGTCAAACTTTACTGTAGGAGTACTGTCACAGAGCATATATTTCACAAATATATATAAATTCTGGTTAAATCTGACTTCCTTAAACTCACAATAAACTTTCATACATAATCTTATTTAATTGTTCTGTCCTGTTATCTCTATTTTAATAAATGTATCTGTAAAACTATCAGTTAAGGATTTTAAATGTTGCCTTGCAGTATTTGCACTGTACTACATAGTAAAGTTAAATTATGTTCATGCAACAATAGACTTTTCTTACCATTTCCCCCTCCCAGAATGCTATTTTGAACTGTGTCCTTTGAAAGATGGATATGATTTGACAATTTGGAAATTATCATCTAGCTTACTGCAGGATGACTTATTTAGCAACATTTTGGTAGAATGTGCACAACAAACTTCTTACTCTCGGTTTTCTTCCAGTTTTGTGGGTCTTCAATATGTCTTTTCTTTAAGGACAAAGCAATCATGATTTACAAACTCTTTTTTAATCTTCTATCATATTTAAACTATCCAAAATGTAGAGAGTTTCCCTTCTCAAATGAAAAAGAGTTTTTATTAAAGCAGAATCCTGGGAATGATAAATTATGCAAGGCAAATTGAGTTAAAATTGTCAAAATGCATTCAGAGTGAAAAAAAAGAGACTGTAAATTCTTATAATAAGGCATTTTGCTTGGAGATGTTTTGGAGTATAACTTCTTAAAGATATTCAAATGCCATCTGAACACATTCCCAGGCAATCAGTTCTAGGTGGCCTTGCCTGAGCAGGAGGATAGGATAGGAGGATCTCCAGAGATCCCTTCCAACCTCAGCCAAACTCTGATTCTGTAATTTTTGCTGCTGTTCTTTGATCACTATGAGGTGATAGAATATTGGGATATTTCTTCATACTATCCATCTAACTTACTGAGTAGCAAAAGAACTATATTATTATCAGTTTGGAGCTCATTTTTCTCTGTGTGTGTTGTGATACTGTGTAAAATTTCATGTAACGACATCGTCTGAAAAGAGTTGAAAGGCAAGATTTCTGAATCCAAAGCGCTAAAAATCTAGATAAGTTAAGTACATCTAATATGTTTTTGAAAAATCTCTTGGCAAAAATTTTGATTGTGATCTGATGCTGAACATATTTAGAAATTATTAAACATACTTACAGTATGGTACAGTGCATCACCATTTACCTGGCTGTAACAACTCGGTCAGTCTCCAGAGGTGGTTTCCTTTGTTTTATGCTATATCACTTACATAAGTAAAGGAATGACTCATCTAGAAGAACGGGCTTTCAAACACATCTGTCTCTGGCTTCTTTTCACTGTTTTAAATAAAAGTACTTGGCACATCAGTAGTCTTGAATTGAACTTCTGGACATCTATGTTTTTAAATATTTCTGTTCATCTTAGGTGCTGTGAGGATTTGGTTTGTTAGTTTTAATTTTTT
>WAAB01019710.1:247965-276712 GCA_013389865.1 Piaya cayana
GAGGAGCGGCTGAGAGAGCTGGGGTTGTTTAGCCTGGAGAAGAGGAGATTGAGAGGAGACCTCATTGCTCTCTACAGCTACCTGAAGGGAGGTTGTGGAGAAGAGGGAGCTGGCCTCTTCTACCAATTGACAGGGGATAGGACAAGAGGGAATGGCCTCAAGCTCCACCAGGGGAGGTTCAGGCTCAACATAAGGAAAAAAAATTCACAGAAAGGGTCATTAGGCAATGGAAAGTTCTACCCAGGGAGGTGGTTGAGTCACCTTCCCTGGAGGGGTTTAAGGTGCAGGTGGATGAGGTACTGAGGGGCATGGTTTAGAGATTGGTGGGAATGTTTGGACTCAATGATCCAGTGGGTCTCTTCCAACCTTGTGATTCTATGATTCTGTGATACTGAAATCTATCAGCATGATCGTAACTCAAACTGTTCTAGCAGACTGGGGAATAAAAATGCTACATAAACTATATAGTTAAATGTTCTAGCATCCTCTCCTGTGAAGAATTTTATTTAAAAAGCCATGGTTATAAGAATAACTATTACATAGTTTACTTGCTCAAAAGGAGTGCACTTTACTGTATGCTTTGTGTAGCACTTAACATAGTAGGATTCTAATTCTACCTAAAAGCACAATAATATTCTAGTATTAGCACTGTATCATATATGGTGATAGCACTGGTTCTGTATGCTATTAGCACTGTATACTATTAGCACAGTGTTATCACTACATGTGAATTTACATTTCCACTCTTAAGATTTATTTCCCATTTACTTTGATGTGCATGTTTGATGTCACTATTGTTTCTTTTTTATATATATATCTTCTCCATATTCTTTTTCTNTGATTTATTTCCCATTTCCTTTTATGTGCATGTTTGATGTCATTGTTTCTTTTTTAGATATATATCTTCTCCATATTCTTTTCCTATGAAGCTAGTCACCAGGAAAATGCTAGTAATTACAAGATGAGAAAAAAAAAGAAAAACTTTGCTTGCACTCTGTGCAGTTTCTTGATGAATCAGGATCTGCTTTCATAAATAAAACCCTTATGTTAGAGCTCAATTGCCAATGAAAATCAATAGAAATGATTTCCATTTCATGATCCACTCTTCACTGGCTTGTCCTTCTTATTTTCTGGATCTACTTTATAAAAATGCCATAGGGCTCAGACAAAGGAATTATTTATGCTTTTCCCTCTGTGACTAAATTTATGGCACCAATTTCTGGTTTTAATATTAAATGACTTTGTGTCACTTTCAGTATGTAACATAAAGAAAAAAAATAAATTCCTTCATGAGCTGAGAGTTTCAGAGTGTCAACAGCTGGTGCTCATCTTTCTGGTATAGATTTCAAGCTTTTGAGCTCTGGGTCATAGGAGTCAACAGAATGAGGTTAAGTCAGAGCCTGCATACTTATGAGGTTTAGAGAGTACATTTGTGTGAGACTGAAGGGAGATAAATGTGCTATTATGACAAATAGATGCAAGAATCTGCCTTAGCTGCAGATGTTTATGAGCTAACAGAACAGAAAAAAAACCTTAAAAATACATTGACAAGACTTGCTGGTAGGAAATCTGCTAAAATCAATAAAAGTATTTTACACGGTTTAAAATCTTTCTGTATTATTTATAATAAACTTCTTGATAGATGATCTAGAAACCTTTTTTCGTGACTATTTTCTCTTTTGCATCAATTGTCAGTTGTGGATATATCTTTTTCTCCGGAAGCTGTAGGCTTTTTGAAATATTTAATCGAGAAGTCAGGAGCAAAACATCTTGAGGAAACAAGATATCTCTCTCTCTCTCTCTCCTTCCCTCTCCTTCTCTCTCTCTCTCTTTGTATGTTTACACACACACACACACACAAACGTAGTATGTAGATATAGATACTTGGCAGTAAAAAAATATTGCTCACATGCTGAATCTGTCAGCTGGGGCTTCCTACATTGGAATCTAGGAAGTCTAGAAATTTATTACCATTTTATAATTTACAGTCATCTTGTGTTCAAACACTACAATGACTGTGGTATTGTCATCTACATTTTTT
The DNA here is from genome assembly GCA_013389865.1 of Piaya cayana. Classification (NCBI taxonomy): domain Eukaryota; kingdom Metazoa; phylum Chordata; class Aves; order Cuculiformes; family Coccyzidae; genus Piaya; species Piaya cayana. The sequence continues at coordinate 250,007 of WAAB01019710.1, forward strand.
TATTTATACAAGTTCCAATTATCTTCTTTTGGTGAGTCATCATGGTATCCAAGATAGATGTGCTTTGGAGCAGAGTTAACCTTAGGGATATGACTGTGGTAAAAATCTGGAAGAATATAAAGTCTTTGACTTGAATGGGAAAGAATCTCCCCTGTGTTCAGATACATAATTCCTGATCTCCATTGGAGGAGGTATGTTTTCTGTAACACATACAATTGCTGAACAAGGAAGAAGAAACTAAAATAAAGAACTGTTACCAAACATAGTTGTTATGAAGTGCATACTTGGGGAGTAAGCTCCAGTGATGCTATTTGCTATAAAGTTAATGTAAGTTATAGTAATATACCTTGACCCAGGATAAAGAAATTTGGTTTTGTTAGTTGACTATCCTTTAGAAAATTAAATTAGTATGATGAAAGTTATAATAGAAAAAACCTAAGATATCATTTTAGAGTTAAAAAACCAATGAACATGACAAAGAAATAACTCCATAGTTCAGACTTATGCTTTGAGTGTATTTCCTCTGTTTATTTCAGCATGTTTCAAAATGGAAAATTTTCTCTGTAAATCAGATAAATATGCACAGAAAATAATTGCCTCAGATTATAAGAGTCACAATTTCTAGGCATAAAAAGATTGCAAAGCAACAGAATTCACATAATCTGGCATTGTACTGTAGGGATAGTAAGCCAAAACCAGATTTCATTGACACCAGAGTGAGAAACATTGCAAAGGCTATGAAGTTTCCCAGATTTCTGTGGGAATTCTTTACAGCAAGTGCCTACATTTTATTGACAGTTACATCATATATAATGGAAGCATAAACCTATAGAAGAAAATATGAGACTGCTCTTGAAACTCAGTGCTACCTACTCTTATCTTTCTTCCTTTACATAGTCTGCATATTTACTGTCTATGTCTGCATATCTAATGTCTATGTCTGCAGCTGCCCATTACCATCAGTTTAGTTTACCATCACAGACATCTTTCCTGAAAACTTGTCTCATTATTTCTTCCTGGTCTTATTTGGACAAAACAAAACAAACAAACAAACAAAAGATGTTGGCTCATAAGTTCGCTTGTTAACAATATGGGAACAGAGTTGTGTGAGTTTGCAGTACACAGGTAAGCCTCTCAGATGGCAGAGATGTTCTGTGCAGGAGAGGTAACATCTATTAGAAAGTAAGACAAGGATTACTGTCTGCTACTCAGTGACATGTTAGGGGAAAAAAAAGCCTACTTCCTTTGCCTCCTTCCTTTACCACCTCCTTTCTCCCTGGAGACCCTGAATGAACAAACATGACATAACATACTGCTGTTCCTACTGTGTACATGGCTCACCTCCTGCCCTAGAATCTATTAACTTCTGATAATGACAAGCACAAGCGGAAGCTCGTGATTGACGATACTCAGCATGTGCCCCATCTGTTAGGCAGATGGTTGCACACGTGAATTTATTACTACATTGATAAAATACTTTCTCTGTAGGTAGGGAGCTTCAGATGACAAGGTGGGGAAAAGGTAAAGGAACAACATCTGAACCAAGACATACCAGTATGCACTTCCTTCCTTCCCCCCCAACTGCACTAGTGCCTAGTAATGCACTTTAGCTTCCTAATGTGTTGCTTAAAGTTGGAAAAGTAGCCTCTTACTTTGTAACCTACCTTTTATTTGAGGAAAGAAGAAAAGTTCTGGATGTTCAAAGTTCCTGGTATATTTCTACATTTTGTCTTTCTTTTGAGATATGCAGATACTGTTTACAGAGAAAAGAAAGAAGTAAACTTGGCAGAGGAGCTCAGGTCATTCGACAGGGAATAAATGAATTATTATTTTTACTTCATGGTGCAATCCTTGAACTGTTGGAGCTGCATCTTAGTGAAATATTGCAAAACAGACACGGTTGGGGGTAAGAAACTAAGCTTTATAAAAACTAAATTATTTACAGACATGCAAATCTGTATATGCTATGCCCACTAATGAGATGTTTGCTATTTAATATTCCTTACTTTCATGAAGTTACGCCTTAGTGCATCGACATCCATGTTTTGTCCTTTTGTTTATAATTTATGTGTTGAAATAAATCAAGAAATGCAAATTTGTAGTTTCCATGAAGTTCACTAAATGTTATTAGGGGCAATGAGTACAAACTGTAGAGGGGCAGGTTTAGAGTAAACATAAGGAAGAATTTCTTCACCATGACAGTGGTAACATACTGGAATAGGTAACCGGTTGCCCAGGGAAACGGTGGCTGCCCCATCTCTGGAGGTGTTCAAGGCCAGGTTGGATGGGGCCTTGGCCTGGCTGATCTAGTGGGAGGTGTTCCTGCCCGTGGAAGGAGGTATTGGAAATAGATGATCTTTATGGTCCTTTCCAACCCAAAATATTATATACTTTTATTCTATGATTCTATAATTCTATAATAAGATTCTTCAGTGGAGGTGGCAAAGCATTAAGGATGTTAAGATTATGGTTAAGATTTTCCATAAAAGTTTCTTATCATTTACTTACCAAATGAATAGCTCGATTTCTAAAAGTGCTGAAATGTTGGTGTTTGTGGTTTGTATTTGTCCTGCTTAACTGAAAAAGTTCTTCAATTTTAGTTTTTGTTTCTCAGATAACAGAATATTTTCAAAATACAAAAATTAGATAATATGAGAAGCAAAATTGCTAAATAGATAGTTACTGATAGTGAAGTTTTTTCAGGTAAGAAATTCTCTTGACCTGTAACATACTGTTCAGTGGTAATTTAGCAGTATATTGGTTTTCTGTCAGTATATAACTGTTGACTACTGGACAGAATACAAAGCAGCATTTATGCACAAAGGATATGGTTGTGTCCAACAATGGTAACTTCTCATGTTTGAAGAACAGAATGTTGTAAATAGTGTACTGTGTTGCATGTTCCTTTTAAAGGGAAAGTTGTTCTTGCCATTACTGATGCTGTTCTAAATGCTGCTGATAGCAGCATGAGACTTTGCTAGATTATGGGTCAACTGTCACACTCCTCCAACTAAGTGCAACTCCAGTAATCAAGCAACTTTTGTGCAAGCCGGATGCATAAGTAAAAAGTGGCTGCCAGCTTAAAGCTTGAGTTTTGCTCCTCACTTAGCTTATGAACAATATCGTGTGTATGTAGGGTGTTGGTTTTCCTCTTTCTCTGTTCTCACTTTCCAAACCCATATCCATCCTGGCATTTCTGTTGAGTGAGTGAGTGAGTTAGTTAGTTTGTTTGTTTGTTTGTTACAAGTTCCCAGAAGAATTAATTTACATATTGTAAATTATTATTTATTTCAAAGAACATATAGTTTGACTTATAAAATACCATTGGAAAAATGCAGATTTTGGGATGTATCATGCTTAATGACTCATCTTTGAAATCTGAAAGTCTATAGGATTACAATATAGTTTTGAAAGTAGCAAAGATTCTATGGCCTTATGAAAGACAAAGGGAGCTTTATTTATATTTGTTTTACAAGTTCCCAGTAAGTTAACCATGAGATAATCAAAACGTTCCTTTTAACAGCTGAACAAAAGAATTACAACACTTTCTAAGGTCCAGTATGCTTCAGCATGTATTTATATGGCACAGTGAGTTATTGATCTATCACATTAACAAAATCAGTCAGAAATGTAATATTTAAACTGTTCCATTAAAATGAAATAACTTATTTAGGCAGATAGCTGATGAATAAGGCTTTTCAAACAGTTTGGGTAATGTTTGTTATATTTATTGATCTTATAAGATGCAGCATATAGAGTGGCTTTCTCTTTAAATTAGGATACACAGCAGAATGTGCTGCTCTATTAGCAGAAAGGATTTTTTAGTGTTTTAAGCTGATGTTTTTGAGGACATCATGCACCTAGAAATACATACAGAAATGCATATAATGTAACTGTGGTAGGTAGTGCATGGGGATTGATTAAAATGGTAAACTGAGATATCAATGGGTATAATTAGATACAGATGTTAAGACAGAGGCTATGTTTTTTTTTCTTATCCATAGTTTTATTAACACTTTTTATACACTTAATTAGTCTATACAAATGAAACCTATGGAAAAATATACAAATACATTTAACATCTGTATGTCTTGAAATTGGAATTGCTGTAGGTGATAGTAGACAAAAACCTTTCAAATCAATAATCTGAAACTGAGGAAAAAAGAAGCTTAAACAAAAGGAATTATGCAGTGTTTAGCTGAGCTTGTATAAAGTGCTATAGATGTATTCAATCTCACCATTTGTCTCAGAGCAAAATCTAATTCTACTGAGCAATTTCAGAAGCCTTTATTCTCCATATTTGCTTTTAGAGGCTTGTTCTTTTGAGATAAAAAAATGGATTTGACAGAAGAGAAGTAATTTGAAGCACATTCACAGGTAGAACTGTTACGTTCTTACATGGAAAATACATCCCTCCATTTTCTCTGTAGAAAAGCATTAAGAAAGGTTAGCATTAATATATTTGTAGCAAGTTGTACATCCAACTCTGAGATGACTGTCAGTTCTCACTGAAAATATGGTTAGCAGCATGAAGTAGGTGGTATTGAGTTTTGTTTCTTTACAAGCAGGATGATACATTGATTGTCTGAAACAAAATTTACATAGAGGTGAAAGAAAATCATTATAATTTGGTGTGGCAAGGGACAGGCTTTGTGGAAAAAAGTTATCACACAATACTTGTTGGCAACCATTGATTAGTTGTAAAACAGGTCACATCCACATCCATGAAAATATCAGTTTATAATTACTTTTACAGGCACTAAAAGTATCCCAGATATTCCAGGAATCTGCAAGTAAATCTTGGTACTTCATACTTTGCAACTGATGGACTACCAATCAATTTTTTATAAATGAAAGGATATTAATTTATTTTTTTAAATGCCAAGTAATTAATTTTAGAACAAAAGCATTAATTTATGGGAGAAAAAAATAGAAAAGAAAATCTAAAAGGCCATTCAGCTTTCTTTGTCAAGGCTAAGAATAGTATGGAATAGCTTTTTGTCTCTCATACTTTTTTATTCTACATCCTATAACCATGCTCAATGTCTATATATTTTGATGTATCTTATTAAGTTTTGCCCCTCCTCTCAACTCTTGCTTTCATACATTTCTTCTTGATGCTATGTTAGAAATACTTCTTGGTAGGGTGAAGAAGTAGTCAGTGTGTAAGCAATGAAAAAGAGCAAGGTTTCTTTTTTTCATATATGTGAGATCAAGATAAGCACAATATCTGTCCCCAACGAAGGATCATGGATAAGCCAGTTGCCAAGAATAAGTGCAATTTTTGCTATTCTTATACTACTGAAGAAATACTGTACTAAGTTCATTCTCAGTTTGATTGTCATGGTCTCCGAGATACAGGCTTTGAGGCTGGCCTGTCTTTGATCACAGGTGTCTTTTCTTTGGATTTGTATTTAGAGTTCTGTACCTCAAACATCAAGAGAAGTAAAACTTTGTTACTAATCAGATTATAAATTTCCTGGTACTTATAAATACTTCTATAGTCTTTCATGAGAATATACAGGCTTTTACATAGTAAATGGGGTGGAAAAATATTTTGGTTAACATGATAATAAACAACTTGTAGCTGACAAAAAGCACACGATTTTATCTGAGTTTTAAATTGCAAGACAATTAATACTATTTTTTCTTGTAGCAGAATAATTTGAACTAATGTTTTTGTTCTTGATCATGCAACCTGCAATTTCTTTTTGTCTCTTCAATGTCAAATCTTTGGAGCTACCAAGCTGTATGGCAGAGGGTACATCCAAATAACTAAGTAGCATACAAGTTAAAAGAACTAATCAATTTCACTGAAGATTCTACTATGATTAATGGACTCGTATTTATTGTTTAGAATCTGTATGCATAATTAGGAATTTTAGAAAATCTTTTGACAAAACACAGAGATATCAAACTTTGCTCCAGAGTACATAGTTTAATAGTAAAATCTCTAAACTGAATTTATTAGAAAGACATGGTAATGTGAGTTGAAGTTAAGAAGTTGTAATAAAGTTTGTTTTGATAGCATGACATGACAAATTGACTCTGTCAAGAAAGCTTATGCCTACACCTACTGCCTTAGGGTTACGTAGCTGTACTGCAGAAAAATATATATAGCTACACTGTCATGGTAAATGATACGATCTCCAAAATACATCTACAGACTGTGTGACCACAAGCTCAGGTTAAAGTCATATTGTCATACAATTGTCTACAGAGAGCTGAGGGGAGAAACAAAGGCGAGTCAATTTGATAGAAGACGAAGGCTTTCAGTTCATAACACTAATCTAATTTTTTAGAAATGTAATAATTTGCCTGGCTAGATGAACATCATGACTGTTACCATACCCGTCTACCACATTGGTTGAAAATGAATGATACCTGTGATTATTTTTGGCTAATGTGCTGCTTGCATGGAAATTCAGCTGAATGCTGGTATTTAGACAATTTTTCTCTACATCTATATTTAAGTTTGTATTTTAAGTTTTCTTTATTGGTTTATTTTTATTAAAATAATATTATATACTGCTGTACCTCCAGCGAAGTGAAAAGGAAACATTATTTTATAGTAGTACTGTGCACAAATGGACTATGGAGTTTCACTTTGTTTCTCGCTTCACCTAAAGCTCCTTGCAGAATTAGTGTAATGGCTAATATGTATCCATTTTCTTCTGTATGGGGAGTTCATTACAGTATTTCTGGCAAAAAAATAATTCTCATAACCAGAACATAATTTATGTTCGCTTTTATCAATGTTTCTGAAAGGGTTTTTTTTTTAATTCTATACCTGAAATCAAATTTAAAAGATAAAACGAGAAACCTAAAACTATCTATGTTTCCTCCCACTACACATTGAAAAGAATATACCTGTTTACATGAATGATTAGTGTTTTTTCTGCGTTTGCTTGTAAAGATTCAATTCTTCACTGTATATGCACTGTATACTGTAGTTTAACACATGTAACTTCAGGATTATGTGGTCTAAAACCTGACTATAGCTAGCCACATGTAATTCTTTGGATTTTACATGTTGATCTCTGTTTTTTACATGTTAACTTCAAGGTGCAACTAAAATACCTTTAAAAATGCTACTATTTAGGCGAGGTTACTGTACGAAAATAAAATCAGAATAAGTGTCATGAACATATGCATTTTTCACCTGCAATTCACTGATTTTTTTATATATAAATTAGCTGTATTCTAATTTAAGAAAGAAAAAAAGGAACCCCCCAATGATATATGATAAAGCATAACAAGATTGTGCAGCTAGAAACTAAATTTGTCAGAGATGTTCTCTTCAATAAAGTTATTTAACTTAAATATATACAGTTAAAAGAAGCTTTATTTTAATGATCAACATAAATTTTGGAACAAAACTGTATCTTTCTTTTAAACTATGCTTACTGAAATGGTAGGAGGTTATTGGGTATTAACAGGGAAAATTTGCTGTAATTGATAATACATTTATGATTGTAAAGTCCATTGATCTATAAACTGTAAGTCAAAAATACAACCAGTTGTATATTACTCCATGTAATATACATGGGGAGGAAATAGTTCCTATACTGAAAGCTTTGTTTTCTGACTCTTTGTCCTCCCATTACTATCATGGAAGAAGAGGCATAATCTGCCTCCTTGTTTCCAAAGAATTGTTTTAGTAGCATGACAGTATGAAACTACACTGATTTACAGAAGATTTCTTATTTGTGCCAGTATCTGATTAATTTAAAGGATCCTTGCAAATTTAGTTAAAATAAAAACATATTTTTATTTCTTTTGAATCTCAAGATAAATTTGACACCTTCTGGAAGTTGAGAAGAGCATAATCTTTTCATTCCTTTGTTTTCTTCTATTCCTTATTTGGATTGAAATGAAAAATTAAGAGACATATATATGTCTATATAGCATATATATTATTCATATAGCAAATGAAAAACTATTCTAATGTTCTAAACACAAAACCTTTTCAAACTGAAAATCAGTGCTGTTGAATGTTTCTAATTCAGTTGGAACTGAGGACAGTATCATTCTAGCTTCTCAACTATCTGTTTTGAAGAGACTACAACTTGTGTCCTGATTGCAGGAAAATTTCCTCCTTCAACCGCTTCAAATTGTTCTAAATAATTGTCATGCATTTAATTGGAATGACTTTGCCCTGCTTTCCTGCTTCTCAGTTAGTCGAAGGGTCTAAAAGGTGTCTTTGTTCCAATTACTGAACGCACTATTCATCTTCATTCCTAAATTGTTGATGATCTATAGTCAGCCTGAGTTAGTCTTCTGCTTTCTCTTCCATTCTTATTTTCCAGGTAGTGCAAATCGTACGAGCTTAACTGTTTTATGTGATCTTTTACTGTTGTTGCTCTGAATTTTCTTATTTTCTGCAATCCTAAATGAACAGAAAAAAATACTCTTCATATCTGGTTGCACTAAATATACAAGAACATCATACATTTTCATGAAATGTCCCAGTGTCCTATCAAAAATATAGAGATGGATACAAAAGAGGCATTTAGGCAACAGTATTACTCTTTAACTTTTATGTCACTTCCCACAGAGGAAGCTCACTGTATATTAAGTGGGGAACATAAAATTTCTCAAAAAGGGATTATAACAATCCAAGAAGTAGAAGTAGAAATTGTGCTTGAATCACTGAGGTTAGGGAGATACAGGATTGAGGTGCATTTCTCCAGCAAGTATTTATAGGCTTCAGTGACTTCATTGTTCAAGAGGCAATTATCGTGCTTTAATTATTTTTAATATATGGTCAAAATAGAAGCTGCTTATATGTGCTGTTATCACAGCTAGAATAGTGATGATGTTAGTTGGCTTTCTTTTTCTTTCTTTGTGGCTTTGAAATAGTTTTTTGTCCTTGAAGGCATTGTTAGCAAGCTGGTTACAGAGTAAAGTTATATGAAATAGTATAATTTCTACATCTGCAACTTTTCTGTATGACTGAAATTAATTAATGTAGTTGAGAACTGGAACTATATCAAATGTTGTAGGATGCATATTGTGATGGCAAAAAAAAATGCTTGGTCTTCACACCCTATTTCAGTATGTATTTTATTATTTTTCATAAACCCCAAGAATATCTTCACTAGTAAGTTATGGAGCCATACAGTTAGAAGGCCAAGAGGAGGAAAACAATGACTATTATTTTCTGTAATACAGAAAGTTCATCAGATAAGAATACAATTATGTGCACAAATGCTAAATTCCAAACAGCAGAAGACTGGAAAGTAGGGTTATATTTTGAGAAGAGGATGTAACTGAACATTATTTTCAATTGTTATTAGTAAGCATTAATAACACTGAACTGTAAAGTGAAATGTGCACAACTCTACCATCACTTACTTTAGCTGCAGATGTGCTCTCAAACTGCCTAAATCATGTATTGTTTTTGCTATGGTAAATATGTAAAATGTACGTATTAAACCTCAGCTAGACTTCAAGTTGTTTATCCTAAGGCCTGTCTGTTTATGAACAGAAGCAGATTTGAAGAAAATTACTTAAATTATGTTTTTGACTACTTGAGTACTTAGTGACTTCTTAGGTTAGTTAAGAGCCAAGTAAGAATGTTTTAACAGGTTTTTTTTTAAAGCTGAGTTTTTAAAAACTGTGAATGTAGATGAAAAATGAACAGTTTCTTTGTATGCTTTATTTACTTAGATACTTTTATATTCTGAAAACTGTCCTGTCCTGTATTTTCTACCCTACTTTTCTGTCCACAACATGCATTTATTTATACAAGTGATTCAGCACCTTTCTAGGTAGCTGTCAGATCGTTCCTGCAAACATTTTAGAGAAAAAGGATGTAAAATGTCCTAGTAATTCAGTGATTATTTAGTGTGTGTATGTGCAAGTAATGGGCATGGTTTAGAGACTGGTGGGAATGGTTGGACTCAATGATCCTGTGGGTCTCTTCCAACCTGGTGATTCTATGATAAAGCAGATAGGAGAATTTAAAATCAAAAGGTACATTTACAGCTTAGCTTCATAAGGAGTTATTCAGTATTAATTTCATTTTTGAGCCTGTTTTGCTTTCTTTTTAGCTGAATAAAATAGTATTTTAAGCATTGTCATATTTATTTGATGAACTCAGCCTGTGAAACAAGTGGGTCAAAAGAACTAAAGTGAACAGATATTAATACATTTACTGTGCTGTTGATGATACCTAGTTGGAAAATAGTCATAAACCATATCAGTTTTCTGACAACCTAAGAGGCCTTTTTAATATCTCTCTATTGTAAATTCTCTCAATGTGTTAAATTACAATAATTAACCTTGTGTCCAGAATACTAGGTATTAATGTCTTATAGGAAAATTATTCCCCTAGAGGGATTATTTTTAACCTTCATTTAACTAAATTTTTTGCTTTTCACTGTAAGGAAAGGAAACAAAAGAATGGAGAATGTGTTATAGTTTGATAAATAGGAAAATTTTGTTTGTGAGTAAAACAAAATGGTTCCATAAGTATGTAATCGATAATAATATCCCTATTCTTCATGGTGAAAGCATAAGCATAAATTCCTAATTTACACTTGTATAAACATTCTACATTCCAATTTAACAATCTTATTTTTTAGAATGGGATAAAATTTTAAAAGTAGTTCTTTTTTATAGACTACTTCCTACTCCAATAACTGCTCTACATGTTGAATTGAAGAGGTTTGTTTCATAGACTATGACATGCAGTTACTGGGTTATAAAGGCATCCCAAATCAAAGTTCACTCTGTGATAGAATCAAAAAACAAACTGGGATCTCTGGACTCCATTGTTTGGTGCCATAACAGAAAGATGAAAATTTGTTTTTTAATATGATTAACAGAAATCAGGTTTATTGTTTCTGCTATTGATAACTGTGCCCTGAATCCTAATACTGTAGAATGTTTTAGTACAAGGCTAATATTTTCTAGGGAACTAAATATAATAAATCAATGTATTATCTTGGCAAGTTTCATTGACACTGGTTTCTAGAACGAGTTTAATCTTCCTTTTGTTAAAGCAACCCAAATTATCTCAGTAATTCTAAGGGTAGAGAGAAATGAGCAAAAAGTAATAGAAAGGGAAATTAGCTGCTTCTTCATTGTACAGGCACTTTATATATACACTAATGACATTTTTTTGTGTATGCATTAATATTCCCAAATGCAATGATACTGCAAACTACCTAATGAAAAGATACAAACGACTACTATTCAGACGATTATTTCTTGAGCAAGTGAGCTGCTTGTTCAGCAACTGAAGGTCATGCATGAATAACAGTGTTCTGCATCCTTTATCATAAGATCATACAACAATTTAGATTGGAAAGAACCTCAGGAGGTCTCTAGTCCTTGCTCCTGCTCCAAAGAGGGTCAGCTACGAGGTCAGATCAAGTTACTCAGGGCTTTATGCACTCTGGTCTTGAGTGCATTAATGATGGAGACTGCACAGTGTCTCTCTACATCCTTGCCCACTGCTTGACTGTCCCTGGGGTGAAAAAGTTTCTACTTATATCAAGATCTTGTTTCAAAACTCTGGCAATTATCTGTTATCCTTCCTCCATGCCTTTGAGCATGACTGCTGTTTTCATGACCTACTCCTAAGTATTTAGGGGCTGCTCTTAGGCCGTCCGTCGGTGTCATTTCCCCTCCCCCTGCCCCTGAGCTGTCTCTTTTCAAGCTACTTTAGTCTCTCCTCACAGGGCAGGTGCCCAAGCTTGAACTCACTCCGGTTTATTAGTGTCTCTTTTAACGAGCATGAATTCCAAAACTAGACACTAGACACTAGCCTCACAAGTGCTTAGGAGAGGTGGTAATCAATCCCATGGACCTCCTGGCTATGCTTCTGTTAGTACAGAGCTAAAGAGAGTCACACTTGTTTGCTGTCAGGACACACTGCTGGCTTGTATCCAGCTTGCCATCCACAAACACCTTCAGGTCATCAGCAAAGCTGCTCCAAAGCTGGTCAGGTCTCAACCTTCACCACCTCACAGACTCTTCTTTCCCAGCTGTAGTACTTGGTATTTGTTCATCTCGAATTTCATAAGGTTCCTGTTGACCAATTTCTCCAGCCTGTCTAGATTCATCTGAATGGCTCTCCTGCCCTCAAGCATGTGAATTGTTCCCCTAGTTTGATTTAATCTGCTAACTTAGTGACAGTGCGCTCCATTCACCTTCTCCAGGTTAATGTTAAAGATACTAAACTGGACAGGTCCCAGGGGAGACCCTTGCGGTATTCCACTCATTGCTGGAGTTCAGGTGGATTACAACCCTCTAACTCCTACCCTCTTTGCTCTGTCATCTAACCAGGTCTTTAATCCATCTGGTTGTCCACTCATCCAGATCATAACATCCTAACTTGTAGACAAAAATAATGTGGAAGAAATGTTGAGAGGTCCTTTAAACATGAGTTATATAACCTCCACTGCATTTCTTTAATCCAAAACCTGACCTTTTATCCATGAACAATCTTTTATCGTAGAAGTCAATAAGGTTAATCAGACATGATTTAACTGCAGTAAATCCATGCTGGCTATACCCAAACACCTTCATGCGCTAAGAAATTTATTCCAGGAGGACCTCTGCCTTATTTCCACAAGGATGAAAAGGCAGATTGTGTTTCTCAAGGAGATCATTGGCATTTTCAGAAGGCAGGTGTAACGTTTTCCCTTCTCCAGTTCTGGACCTGCAAGGGTTGAGTTCTCTCATGTAAGCCCTTAAGTAATCCTCATCCCCTGCTGATAATTCTTCTCCTTTTTATTCCTGTCTCTAAGCACAAAGGCCTTGTAGGTGATAAGTGAGGCAGAAAAAAAGCATTGAGTACCTCAGCATCACTGTTGTGGTTTAACCCAGATACACAGTTAGGCACCATACAGCCACTTGCTCATTTCTCCCACAGTGAGAGGAGAGAGTGAATCAGAGGGTAAAAGTGTGAAAACTCACAGGTTGATTTAAACATACTTTAATAGGTAAAGCAGAAGCTCCATGAGTGAACAAAGTGGAAGGAAGAATTAATTCACTACTTCCTGAGCACAACCTCAAATGGTACCGGATACGCTTTTGGTCAGTTGGGGTCAGCTGTTCCAGATGTCTTCCCTTCCAGCTTCTTATGCACCCTGTTTGCCACTGGGCCAATGTTTTCATTAAGTATCCCTTTGCTACTAATGCAGCAGTGGAGGCTGTTCTCATTGCCCTTGATGTCCTGTGCAAGTCCTATCTCCAGATGAACTTTGGCTTTCCTAAGCCTTCCACTACATGGTTGAGTACAGGTTGTAAATTTCTTCTTTTTTGTCTGCATGCAGCTTGTGACTGATTGATTTCTGAAAATAAAACTAGAAATGTAATTATAGTTTTATAGATTAACCAAACAAATTTCTATGTTAAGAATTACACTAGCAAGTCCTTCTGTTCAATCAGAAGAAATAGTAAACTGGTTTAGAAGAGATCTGAAAGATCAGCTTATGTAATTGAAGAATATTTCTGTAGTACCCTAAAATGTGAGCTATGAATATAACTTCAATTTTTGCTTTACCCTCTTCAAGTATATTTAAGGTACAAATATAAAATAGAAGGTGCAGAGAAGTTATAGTTAAGTGATTAAACTAGAATGTTTCACAGTGGACTGACTAAGTGAGATTTGTTTATGATAATCAAACATGACTGTGAAACAATATAGAGTTCAGTCTGGAGCAGTACTTTTTAAAAACTACATAGAAACATAACTTTTATTTCTTCATCCTGTAGTAGTCTGTTGAATGAGAAGTAAAAAATTTACCCCTACTTGTGCACACATATTTGAAACACAGTTACAGGAACCCCATAGCTTCATTCCTCTGTATTCCTCAGATTTGGAAAATGAAGGAAAAAAGTCACCTGTACAAACATGATTAGTCTTTGAATTTTACAGTTCAGCTGGTTGAGATGTCAGCTTCTCAGCCTATAGAAGTGCAGTTATGTTGAACATTTTCTGATGAAGAAATAAATATTAATTCTGTAGAAGCTTAGACCTCTAGTCTTCCCTATCTGTATGCAGGATTAAAGAACAGAGTAACAGACTTCCTCCTTCACCTGGCAGATCAAAAGCACACTTCTCAGAATAATGTCTAAAGTTGTCAGTATTCACTAAAGTGAGAGGGAAAGCAAGGAAGCCTACAGGTCTGATCAGAATTCGTTTTCTGGTTAGGAAGTGATTGGCAGAGCAAGAGGTATTAAGCACTCAGACTCAGAGAAACTAGAATCAATGTACAGCCAAGATTACCATCTGTTGAATATGAAATGATTGGATCAAGACATTACAGATACATTTCCCCAAACAGCAGGGACAGTAGTCTTTTTTTGGAGACAATGTCACAACTGAGTAGGGAAGCATTAAGATACAAGCAAAAAGCTGTTCACTAAATTTTAGAGAGCAAATTATGTTAATGGTAGAATTGAACTGTATTTAAATTGTGCTGGATCTGTGAAGGACTTTACAACCAACCCCAATATTAACATATTGTATTTTTGACAGTTATTATACCCAAGCATAAAATATTATTATTATTGCTAGGTTTTAGGGGATCCAGTCCCAAGTGGACTCTCAGCTGTTTTGTATGATCTTTTAACCTGAATAAAAACAGAGATGTTAATCACTTTTGAACCTCCTTTTCCTGAACTAGGTGTCATTTTACAAACACTAAAGCAGTGAAAAAGATTCTTCCACATTCAAAGAATTGTTGCAGAAGATATAGGGTAACCCTAAGTCATGAGGGTCATGGCAGTTTGTCTACACATTACTTTTTTCTACCTTCTTTCTTCAGTTGTAAACTCAAATATGGAAACCAGGAACAGATCTAAAATTCCCAAGATTAATCACATCTGTGCAGTTATCATTTTAGATGGTATCAGGATCATATAGACTTCCAGAAGGATTAAAGGATCTATTTTGTCCCTCTCAGTTCTTCCTGCCTTCCAGTTTGATTTTAGTTAGATAACTAAATTATTCAGAATCCCACTGCCTTTAGCATTGATGGAAGACCCACCAAATGACTAAAGAAATGTGAAGGTGTGTGGATGAGCATGTTAGATGTGATATATTTTCACTCCTTCAAGGTTCATGATATTTTTATATAAAAACATTTTGATAACATTTTGATATTGTGTGATGTTCTCCTAAGAAAGCTAGGGAATTATGACCAATGAATCTGTTATGAAGCTGGTTACACATCCCAACACTTAGTTCGATAACTATTTTCAGAACAGTTGCTTAGGTTTTAATGTAATATTCTAGAGAGATTTTTCCCAAGTCTGTATTTGCTAAGAAGTTTCATTTAACAATAAGATGATAATAGGCTGTGCTTTTATTACACAACAGATGTTTCCATTCTGGGAGAGACTTGGAATATTTTAGAAGAGAAGAGTAGAAAAAAAATATATGGAGAACAAAAAAAAAGAAAAAAATAACCCAAACCAAGTAACAGTTTCATACATTTATATAAAAGACAATTGGCTATAAGATAACGAGATAGGATCAAGAAATGTGTCATCATCATGTATCACTTTTTAAGAAAGAAGTCAGGTGAATGGAGAGAATTTGTGGAAAGATAGCAAGTTCAGAAGCTCAGGATACTAAGGAATATGGTACAAGAGCAGAAAGTGAAAATAAATGTGTTCTAGTCTCTAGAAAGAGATCACTAAAAGACAAGCCTTCTACCATACAGAACCTTGGCAGAAAAAAAGAAGTTATGATTTAATGCATGAGATATTTACTTTCTATATTAGAAAAAATACTCCAATGCTAGATAAAGTTAAGCTAGAACTAGATGACAGAAAAGTCAAATAAACTTTGCATTGAAGGTTCTTGAAATTCAATCAGATGATTTCTGATAAGTATTCAAATAGATTGTTTTTCTCTTAGGAAAAGAGGAAGAATAGATGTTCTTTGCACAATTTTGAGGTTACAGAATATGTATTGATTGATTAAAAAATGCGTTCTTCAGAATACAAGATAAACAAATGTTTTTGTTATACAAAGCCTTAAATTACTACTGTGAAACACACTTGATATAATACTGTCCAGATACAAGGTGAAAATGACTGTGCTGGAGAGGGAAGATAAAACCATTCTTGCTAGTTTGGGGAATCTTATAGATCCAGGACACTAATTGTCACAACTTTTTTTTTTTTTTTTAAATTATACCTTCTTGCTTATTTGACCCATGTCTATCCCCATCTTATCCTTTTTTTTTATACTTTGTCAGAAAAATTAAATATTGTAAAAAAACCCTTAATCATTAGTTTCTTTTTTCTTGTATCTAGCCATGTTTTGCTGGAACATTCTATTTTATATCAACTGATTAGCAGTAAGAAACGATACTTCCAATGGTGAAAATTTTGGCAAGCAGCACAACAGAGAAGAGACATGGAGTGCAAACTGCAGAAGACATAATTTTAGGCAAAAGCTGTATAGCAGAGTAGTCAGAAAAGGGATTTTTGCTTTGTAGTCCAGCTAAAGGAAGGCAGAGTTGTGGCCAAAAGACAATGTGTTCCGTGTTTTGGAATTATCCAAAAGAAACTTTACTTCTATTCTCCTTTTTCCAAAACTTAGAATCACATTGACATCACAAGGGTATTTAGTTTGTTTTAAAAATACTGAAAGGTTTCAGACTAATATTGATCTCTTCATAGGGTAGATGCTAAGGGGATTTAGACTATAGAATTTTAAGGGTTGTTGATGAGACAGCCTTTAAAATCAACATCTATAGGATTTCTACTTGGGGAAACAAAGAAGTCAGTGAACCTCAATTAAAAGTGATAGTTGCAGTATAGTTGGCAGAAGTTTGGTTGGCAGACAGTGGGAAAGCTTGAGTTTGTTCTAAGCGTGGTTCTGCTCTAATGCAGTCTCTCGGTATCTGCCTTAACGTGGAGCCAACTCCAAGATAACATACCTCGCTCCTCAGTATAGCTTCTTAGGCCAGGCTCAGTGTTGTTTTAGTGCTGATGTTCAGCTTCCGATGTGTTCAGAAATGTTGACAGAGGGAGGCCAACTTTTTCTGTGACACAGAATGTAGACACATTTGAAGATAGGAGGTCTTCAGATTTTCAAAAAGCAAAATTTTGCTACCATAATTGCTAACAAATCAACAACTTAGTTGACAGTATTGTGAAATATGTCATGACTTGTGTCTGTGCACATGAATTATAACATTATGGCAGCAAAGTTTTGTTTTCAGATTGTTGACAGACTTATCTCTATTCAGTTTATCTACTATTTGTTATGAGCTTGTAGAATCATGTAAGCCCTTCATTTTAAGAATTTAGGAACATTCATAAGCACCTTCTTTTCTGCCTTTAACAAAATTGTTATTATCCATCACTTTTTATTGTTTCAAATTGTTTTACTTCGCTATTGAAAGAGCAGACAGTTGACTGGGCATAGAAAACTTCTGTTATCCAGAGGAGATGTGTGTTTGCTTGGTAGATTTCCATACAATGAGGATTTACCATTAAACTCTCATTTTTAAAAAGTGTAGACACCCAAGTTAAATGTTTGGAGTGAAAACTCCATGGTGACTTTTCTAAGCAATAGCACTGTAAGGTCATGGAGAAGAACACTAACTTCACAGTGCTTAAGATTTTGCTTACTACTGATATAGCCTTTGAGCATTATGGTTGGGTTTTCTATTTAGGGTTTTCTATTTACAGTTTACTCTTGATTCGGATCTTTATCTGATGTTAAAAAAAAAAATAAATTGCAAGTGAAACAAAAATGCCTTCCTGGAAATATGTTCATTTACAGTAATGAAGCAGAAGCCAAAAGTGCCAAAAGTGACTCCTAATAACTCATTATTAGTTGCAGCTATACTTCAGTATATCCTGATTTTATTTCTGTCTGTGTTGTTAGAAATTTGAGTCAATATAGGCGGAATTCATGCCAATAGAAATGGAAGGGAATGATAGATATCATGAAGTCCAACCCTCCCACTAAAAATTATTTCTTAGTGTTTTTTGTTAGTACTTTTATCAACCACATAATTCCAAATTTCACAATACAGTGTGTGATCTTCTCCATGCAGTGTTGGGCAAAGTGAATGTATGCTATTGTGGAAGGAAGAAAGAGATTATACTCTTGAGAGAGATTATCAAGTGTGATTTTATCTACCAAATATCACAGAGATCTTCTGTCAAAAAGGAAAAAGCTGGAAATGAGACAGGTGCAGTAAAAGACCAGGAATGTTTTCTGAGACAGTAAAATGGAATAGAAACCATTTTTATATAGAACATTTATTGGAGATTAGAATTCTTGGAAAATCAGTTCAGAATTTGACAGAAAGTGTAGAGGAATTGTATTTTATGCAAGTCATTACTTATCCTTCTTGCTCTGCTTCTTACAATGAACCAGTATCACTGACATTGGGAGTCAACTGTGTGCTGGTAATAGTCAGATTATTCAGGTGTATATGAGTCACATTCTCAAACACTGGAAATCAAAATCTTCACTGGTTTTAAAAAAGCAAAACCACATGCAGATCTGAACCCATTAATTTAAGCATATGGAGGCAAACAGGAAATTAATTCCCTTTGATGGGTCACAGATGTGGCTTGGCCAGTGTTAAGTTTCTCGGTTGCATATATATATTCATTCTAAGTCCTTTCCATTATTTCAGGATGCTTTTCTCCCTAGAACTTGTCTTTTTATGTCCTCATTATATCACACTGCTGAGGTCTGCAGGCATTAATCCAGCCTGCAGATGAGTAATCATCTACTAGCTGCCAGCCCTGAGGATGGTTATGTGTCTGACATATGTATGAAAGAACTTTGCTGATCATGTATAATATTATTTTTATGTATTTTCAGTATATACTATTCTTTTAATAAAACAAATATTTTAAATCACCATTTTTAATAGATTAAGACATCCCCCCAAATATATTAAAAAAAAAAGATGAGATAATATATTCCGAATTTATTTGTACAAATACTGGCTCAGAGCCCCGATCTTAATAACGGATGTTACCACACCATTATCTGTGAAGACTAGAAAAAGGAGAGCAAAAGTCATGTGAATGAAAGCTGTAATAGAATTTAAAATAAAATATAATTGAGTGTGACAAAAGCATAATGTGGTATTTAGTTTTATATTATATATAGTCAGCATTTTGATGAATCAATTTTTTGTGAATGATCAAAAGAGAAATCAATGTTTAAGATGTGATGCATTTATAGCATGGTAATGTTTGTTCAATCTGATATTTTTCCATAATATGCATCTTTATTTTTGTCTCTCTGTCCTACTCAATTTTATTGAAATCTTATTGCTGTGTTATGCATGAGAATTTCAAAATGCTCTCCTTTTGAAGACACACTAAGATTCAAAAATCACTGTCCAGTACAGATTCTATTATAGTTCAATAGCTTGTTTTAAAGAAGGCATTACATAACTTCCTATTATATAAAATGCCAGCTGTTGTGGATGAAGTTTGGTGCATTATTTTCAAGATTGGTCATCCTAAGGCAGAGATATCAAATTCACAGTAAAGCCTTTGCAAATATACGTTACAAGGTGTTTCTTCAATATATTGAAGGGAATGAAGAATTCTTGAACTTCTCCATAGTGATAGAAATTTAAAAATATTACCTGCACTTGCATGTTTTGACGATCTTCCATTTTAACTTTTGAAGCTCTGAATTGCAGATTTCTGGTGGCTCATCACGTGCACCTTTGGTTACTTCACCACTATAACACCTTTGGTTCTTTTGTCACTTGCAATAAATTAAAAAAAATCTGAACCCCTTGGTTAGTAAGGTAACATAAATCTGTAGCACAGAAAACATATTTAAGGGATTAGGGCCCCACTGATGGTCCAAACTGTGCATACTCTCATTGTCTCTTTCAAGTATTTAGGAAACTAAGGTTTCACTTCTAGTTTATATGTTGTCTCATATTTATAGTTTTCAAAATAGCTCATTTCCCAGAGTTAAAACAAAATAACAAAGTGCCAGGACCCTAGAACTGTATGAAGTGTGATCTTAGGATCATAGAATCACCAGGTTGGAAGAGACCGACCGGATCATCAAGTCCAACCATTCCTATCAAACACTAAACCATGCCTCTTAGAACCTCATCCACCCATGCCTTAAACACCTCCAGGGAAGGTCACTCAACCACCTCCCTGGGCAGCCTGTTCCAGTGCCCAGTGACCCTTTCTGTGATTTTTTTTTTGCCTGATATCATGCTTGAACCTCCTCTGGCAGAGCTTGAGGCCTTTCCTTCTTGTCCTGTCCACTGTCCCCTGGGAGAAGAGGCCATCACCCTCCTCTCTACAACCTCCTTTCAGGTAGTTGTAGAGAGCAAGTTAAGGAAGAAGTAACAAATCTCTGATCTGTCCTACTAGCATGTCGTGGTAGCATCTCCGCTAGGGTCTCATTGCCAGTTCACAAAGAGTGTGTACACTCTTATCACAAGACAATTTGAACTTAGAACATATAAATAATGTTCATTACATCTCAGTTTAAAAATGGACTATTTAAGTCTCAAAACTACTTGAGCATTTATTTTTTTTTCCTGAGTATATCTGAATTTCTGTTCACTTACTGCTGAAAGTGCTGATAATATTCTAAAGGCAAGAAAGAAACTTCTTTAGGATCATTGTTTCTTCACTCTCCACTTTTTTTTCCCTTGCTATTTCCACGTATTATGCTAGAAGAATTAAAAAATAATAAGATATAAGCTTCAGGAATGAAGGTGGCATCAGGTGTTAGTATGTGGTCATTTTCCCCCTTTTTACTTGCTTAATTAATAGATACTGATACCTAGAAAATGTCAGTATTTGCACAGGACAGTTAGATTAGGAATTCTACATGAAAAGATCCAAATGAAGAATAGCTACTGGCATATTCCTGTTCCTTATGAGATAGTAATATTCACAGTATTGCTCAAGCCTGTCACGTTTTTATGCACACTCCCTGTTAACTTCAGAGTGAAGAAAAAGAAGCTTGTTTCCTTGTGTTCTCATTTGAATTTTTAAAAGTGCGAGTATGAGATATAGCTAACATTGGGTTTTACTTTATTGTTCTGTTTTGCTTTTTGCTTGTTTTTCCCCTCAGTCAGTACTTCATACTGCCACTGGAAAAGCTTTTCGGTGAGACAAATCTGGAGTTCTCACACCTGTTTCCCCCCTCTGCCTCCTAAATATGAAGCATTTTCTTTTCAGCTTTCTTAATGCTCAAAGATATTGCTGAGACACAGGCAGGTACATCTGCTTTCGTATATAACAAAACCATGTTACAGGAATTAAAAATGAATAAACAAAACCAAAACAAACCAAAGAAATAAAAAATAATCCTACTTCCCTACTTCTTGTTTAGAGAGATATTTTTTATAACATAAAAAGATATACTAAAAGAAGGCTAAGTTAACAGCAGCAGATGACTGAAGAAAGGCAAAAAAATCCGTGTGTTAGTAGTTCCTGGTTTCTAGCAAAAAGGATTGAGCTTGCTTACTTAGTAGATTAGTAGGTGCATTCTGAATATCTTCTCAATCTTCAGTTCAGAGAATATCCCCTGAAATGCTGTTGCAAAAGAGAATTTTCCTCTCCATCACATATTTGATATTTAACTTATTTTGATTTAATTTAATTTATATTTTATTTCTAGATAGGAAGGGGTGCAGGAAAGAGGTGAAAACCTTTAGAGAAGTTCCTGAAGAAGGCAGTGTTCTTTACTAACCTAGGTTTTTGCTAGTGAGAAAGAAGGCATTTCTGGAGCAGAATTGATAACTGCGTGAGACATTAGTGCTTATGGTGAAAATAGAACCTGCGTTATTGTACCAAATGCACAAGCTGTGCAAATCATTGGCTTATTGAGTTTTGCTTTTGTGTCTCTGAACACAGTTGTTGTAAATAGATGAAGTGGAGAATGGGAGTTTTGCCAGTTCAAGATAGACTTTATTTGCATGTGCTTTTCATAAGATGGAAAATATATTGGTAGGATCATTGATTAATCATTTAAAAGGATTTAAACATCTCAGAGAAAGGCAGGTTTATTCAATAGAGAAAAACAGCAGATCAGGTAAATTATTAAAGGCACAGTGGATTGCAGCTATTGAGGGAAATGCTGAGTGTGTTCCTCCAGTTGTATCCTTTTACGCAGTTTGGAAGGCAATGATGGTGAGAGAGGATGACATAGTCAAGTCCACTTGATCAATTTGTCTAAATCTTCTACCACTGCAATTTAATGCTTCACAATAAAAAGAAGCTTCTGTCTTGAGAAGGTGATTGAATGCTGAAAGATTTATTATTAATATTCCAGTACCTGAAGGGGCATACAAGAAAGCTGAGGAGGGACTTTTTACAAAGTCATATAGTGGTACGACTAGGAGGAATGGCTTCAAATTGGAGAGGGGCAGATTTGACTAGACATAAGTACAAATATCTTCACAATGATGGTGGTGAGGCGCTGGCACATGTTGCCCAGGGAAGATGTGGATGCCCCATCCCTGGAAGTGTTCAAAACCAGACTGGATGGGGCCTTGGACAGCCTGATCTAGTGGGATGTCCCTGTCAGTAGCAGAAGGGTTGGAATTACATTATCATTGAGGTCCTTCCCACTCAAACCATTCTATGATTCTGTGATTCTATGTAGAATTTCAAAGAAAAACTACAAGATAGACTAATCTGTAAATAGTTTAGGAGACAATGTAAAGTAGGTTTGAAAAACAGACATGTCCAGCTGATAATATAAGAATTACAGATTTTTTTATAGTGTATGAACATAGCAGAAAATGAACATCAGAAAAAAAAGGTGGAACAGGTACATTCCTTTATTTCAGAAAACAGAAGATAATACCTTGAAAGCAATTAAATATAGAAACTAGGAAGGAATTATTGGTGCATCTGTGATAAAAATTTCCAGTGAAATGGTAGCATTGTTTTCATATTTTTGTTGGATTTATTGATAAAATGGTTAGATTTTTCAATAAATATCAGGACAATTAATTAATGTTATTTCTTCTGAAATTTCCTATTAAATTCAATAGGAAGAAAGTGATTTCCAGGACTATTTATACTTACATTCCAGAATGGTATGGAAGTAGTCTTTAAGACATAAAGAAATTCGAGAATGTTCGTTGCATATACCCACAGTTTACACATACATCGTTTAACTAAGGGAGATCGATGTTCTCTCTAAAAACTTTATTAAATGAACATTGTCTCCTGTATTTTTATGTTTGTTAGCCCTGTTGTTATTTGTTTTGGGGGAGCTCAGCATAGCTTTACTCAGAAGGACAATGTTTGTTTTATACTTGTGGTGAAGAATCTGATTGCCCATGAACAAATCCACTGTAGGTAGCAGGGTTAGTATGCTTACCCCAAATGTTTTTCCCTCTTAAAAAAAAGCATCAGAAGAACTCAACCAAACCAAATCAAGCAACCAGAAGGTGTGACTGCAAGGAAGGAAGGAAGGATGTTGCAATTAACTAGGAAATATATTTTTAAAAAATCAGGTTTTTATATGTGACTTAATTTATTTACAGATTCTTGACATAACATTTGTCCTTTCTCTATTTTCTGTGTATTCCACTGATTTTTTTTTGATGTTTGTTTTTATTGTTGTTGTTATTTATTTACTTCATTTTAGCATGTATGTATTTTTTAAACATTCCAAAAGCAGTGTCTGGTAGTTGGTTTTTTGCCCCTTTCATTTTCATATATATATATGTAATGTAACACCAACAATGTGAATATGCACAGATATGAAGTAATTTAATCATAAGTAGTCAAAGTGCTAGACAAATTCTCAACTTCATTTTTTTTAAAAAAGGAAAACTAATTTTGAATTCAGGGCTATATTTGATGTTGATTATGTGCAGCAGAAAGAGGTACAAAAATCTGAAGTGTCTTGGTTTCAATGGAACTACCCATAGATTCAAGTCAGCAAAACAGAGAATAGCGAGTTATACTATGAGTCAATTACTTTCTTCTTCCTTGTTTGTTCAGCTATTAGAAGAAGGCATTTTATGTTATTTAAGTGACATGTAGAAAATTAATGTATGTCAGATCTAAAAATGTAACTCGTAACACAGTAATTTATTTCCTTATGATTCTAGTAGTATAGTGTCAGAATTGATCAGATTAATTTTACCAGCAGTTATTCTCCTGGAATTAACAGATGATTGGTTTAGGTCATCAATTACTTACACATATGGCTACAGCTGAAAGGTTGGGGGGGTGTGTGGGGAACCCAAACTGATCTACCCCAGATGTTTCAATGTTGACTATCAAGTATTCCTAATTCCTTTCAGCAGTTCTAACTCTAATTTGTGTGAAAATCCAGATAGAAATTAAACTAATGTATTAACTGTACTGGATAAAATGTTAAGTCAATTATACTCCTGCAAGATTTATAAGAACTAAAGTGAGTTTATATTTGAATTGTCAAAGGAGATTTTACTTGCATTTCCTGCTCAGTAACATCCATCCCTTGTATTTAATTATGTACTGGGTTTTGAAACACCATATCCAGAGCAGCATAAAAAAGGAGTTTTCCTGAACTGCTGTTCATAGACATTGCAGTAAATTACACATGAATGAGACTTGGAATTTTGGAACCGAGGTCTCACTAAAAAAGTTCCTAACAGTGGTACATATTAAAGTAATATAAATGTCATGTCTTTCCTTTGAATGTTGAGCCAGCGCAGTGATTCAAGTAATTTAAGCTTAAAAGTTTGCACATGCACATCCCAGTATATTTTATATTATTTTACTTGATAGGATACTCAGAAAAACATAATTTGGTAAAGAAGTTAGGAAAACTGTTGCTGACAGGATGAAACTCATTTTAATGTGTAACTAATGACTCCAAAATTAAGGCAATAGTCTTGCAATGTAACTCCTATGTGTTATGAATCATTAATATTATAAAGGTATCATCCATTACTAATGCAAAACAGCTTAAAGCAAAATGGAACTAAAACTGTAAGCAAAAAAAAAATCTTTTAGAATTTTTAAAACAAAGTTTTAGCATCTTTATTCAACTTTCTCATATGCATTTGCAGGTGTGTATGTTCCAAGAATATTCAGTTCTCAGTTAACAGATTTGCAGACTAAGTCAAATTTTTCAAACTCGACCTCTAAGTTCTTCTCTTGTGCTTACATACGTGAACTATATGCACTAAGAACATAGAATCATAGTATGGTTTAGATTGGAAGGGAGCTTAAGATCATTTTGTTCCAACCTTCCACCTCCCATCTGACGAGGCTGCTCAAGGCCCCGTCCAGCCTGGCCTTGAACACCTCCAGGGATGGGGCAATAGTGAAATGATAACTGTACCATTCTGCTCTGAATAGAATGACATTGATGCAAAAAGGGGGGTTTTTTTTGATTCAAAGGAGTATTTCAGGGTCACATATTTTCAAGATATGTATTTATGTCTATTTTAAATGGATACTCACTGCAGTACTGGATAAGAAAGGCAAAGGGGAGATACAATTGCAATATAAAAAAAAATTGAAGAGTTTATGTTTTCCTAGAGCTTACATTATTAGTACAGATACTTGAAGGTGAGCAGACAGATGGGAACATAGAAAGTGTTAAAAGGTTGGCACAGTTCATTCATACTATGAGCAAGCACAACACAAATTCAAATCACTTTAATCAGAACATTTCATAGGAACCCACGAATTTTGATGGAAACATTGTTGGTAGATTTCATACCTTACTTCTTGGACAGTATTCCAGGTTATTAAAGTACAAAATAACCCACCATGGAGTAATTTCCACGTCTGAGACAAAAGGCAGCTTTGAAGCTCTACATTCCTACATCTTAAGTAATTTAATGAATTAATAAATAAACAAAAAAAATCAGGAACAGAAAGAAAATTACCTGACTTTTAAGGCAGTTCAAGTGACTTTGGACAGAAAAGAAAAATAAATTGTATGAATGTTATGTACCCTTTCTATAGATTAGAGATTAAGTTAAGGTAATTAAATTCAGATTCATGATATATTCACAGTTTCCTATATCGGATGAAATTATGAAAGGATTGGGGTTTTTTCTACTGTAGGCAAATGGTGTAGAAGTAAAATTCCTGTGTCCAGTAAATCTTACTGATTTCATTTGCCATTCTGTTTTTCTCTTTCTCTTTAACACAAACACTATCTGTGTATAAAAATACATTACGGTGAATTCTGTCTTCCAAAGCATTTTAAGTAGCTACTTACTGTAATTTAATTTGAGAGACTCCTGTGCCTAATAAGCTTTCCATTTCAAATCCAAGCTCTGAGCTTTATAAAAGCTACGTGGTCTACATGTAAACACTGTGTAAATGGCATCTGAATAAAAGGCAGGGACACACATTAGGAGCTGCCAGAATTGTGTTTGTTGTGGCTGCCCTGCTAGCTGCCGCTTGAACAGCTGAAGGAAAAAAGTACTGATAGACTAGTGCCAGCTCAAGCGAAAAATATGCCAGCATAGAGAAAACTTAGAATCTAACACAGAAATGGTTTCTAGGAAGTGTGTATGTCTTTTGGTAGAGTGGCAAGACAGAGATATTTAATCTGTGGTTATGAAAAAAATGTTTGTTTGTGATTTAATTTAATATAGAAATAGAGAATCAGGTTCTTAAACTTAGGATCTGTCAGATGATACTACTATACGTGATTTTTCAGTAACTAATACACCATCCTGACTGCAATATTTTTTGAAATTTTTTTCATGAAGGTAGATATTGTGATGGGAG
>WAAB01019711.1:0-12084 GCA_013389865.1 Piaya cayana
CCTTTTAATTTGACACAGCAGAAGATGTGACGTTTGAAAATGTTGATCTTCCATCTCCTGTGTTTGAGTTGAATAACTTAGCAGTGAGTTATGTAGGATGTGTAAGAGGAGCGAAATTTGGACTTGAGTAAAGCAAGAAGACTGTCTTTAACAAACCCCTGGAATTATATTTTTTAATTCTTTGTAATAATTGAGAGGAAAACAACTATACTTGGAGACAATATATTTGGAAAAAATTACTATAGAATTTTGAGCTCAAGTGCCTTTTTTCTTTTTTCTTTCAACTCTGGGCATAGGAATGTACAAGTAGGTTACTTTGTATTTAACATTATGGTGTAAATAATGATTTCAACTTGCTGCCTGCTAGTTTCAGTGAAGCTACTAAAGATTACCAGAGTTATAGATTGAGAATTATGTAATCCTTGCTGTTGCATGTTTTCATTGTAATTTTTTGTAATGTTTATTTTCAGAATGGAGTTCTAGTTAAAGTAACAGAGACTTGTCCACCATTGAACTGCTCAGAAAAAGATCACGTTCTTCCAGAGAACCAATGTTGCAGTGTTTGTAGAGGTAAGCCAGAGACTACGCATGTTTGGAAGAAATAGAAATCGCTTATTCAATAAGGGGAATACACTGGAAGGAACAATTAATTTTTAATGATATTAGGTACCTCTGTAAACCTAAGTTAATTAGCCTCCATGTAAAACCAGTCTGTAATATTCCTTTGGGGAGAAGACTTATCAGATATACAGCACTGACTTAGAGGGGGGGAGGGAGAAAAGGAAGAGTTGGAGGTGAAGAGGGCCTAGTATCTCTTAAGAATTCCCTTTAGGAAGAAGTTAGATTCAAAAAAGAGATATTTTATGTTGCTTAAACTTGCAGCTGCTCTGAACCTACATGGTTTTGGAAATGGATTTTTAAGCAATCCGTTTTAAAAGTACAATAATAATGCTAAGGTTCCAGTATGATGGATAATTTGAGGTTGATTTAGGTCTTGGCGCTCTCAGGACTCATTTAGTAATTAAGCTGGACAATTACAGAATAAAGAAATAAAAATAACCCTGGAACCCACAGTCCTGTTTTTCTTCCTTCCAGTGGGGTCTTGAGACACAAGTTCCTTTTGTTCCCTTTCAACTCTGCTGAATCCTGTTACATGCTGGATCAGACTGTGCAAGCAATAGCTAAAATCTTAATTGAGGAATTATCTTTAAATCAATAAAATGTAGGTATCATAACACTCGAGAATTGGCACAAACTTACTTCTTAAAGTGTATTGTATTAAGTGAGCTGTTGTGTGAAAGACGTTAGAAAAATCATTCCCTGTGTATGTCTGTGTTGTTCCTCTGTCCCACACCTCTCCTTTGGTGCCAAGTCTCGACTGAGCTTAAGGGCAGCCTGGTCCCTCAGAGCAAGTGTCGGCCTTTAGTGATGCACCTCAGAAATATCAAGCAAGAGGCATGCCAAATGAACATTAGACGTGTCCAGGCTTAGATATTTATTGGGGCCTGCTGGTCCACCGTTCTTGCCTGAGTGTAAATTCCTCTGATGTCATTGTAAATGAAAAGGCTTTGAATCTCTCCCTTAGCTAGTAAATATTAATTAATAAATACTCATAGTTAAGTATTTACCGAGGCCTTGAACTTGCCAACATATGCATATGATGGTAGGGGCCAGTACTTTTGAGACTGCTTGCTGTGTCATGGTCTAAGAATATACTCATTAATTTTTTAAGCAGTTTCTAGAAACATCTGTAACTATTTGAGCAAGCGGTAAACGTTGCTGCTTTGTCCCTCAGAGGGCTCCATGTCTTAATGACACTTCTTAACAGATGGCCCAGTTTGATGTAGTGCAGTACTGAAAAAATTATCTTCGTTACTTAATGCTATTAGAACTCTGAGAGCTTCAATGTTGATGAAAAATACATTTTGGAATTACTAAGTTCTATGTTATTGTTAATGATCGGTACTCTTTTTAGATATTCATCCCAAACCTCGTTTTACTTTTTATAAAATAATATGAATATGTATACTTATGTGATGGTCTCTAGAAGCAAAGGAAGGAGAACCTTCACTTCCAATGAATTCTGATACATGGAGCTTTCAAATTGATATGTTAAGCTTCCACTTCAGCTCTACTTTAGCTGACTGCTAAAACTGTACCTCCTCCTTTTGTATTTCATCTTTGCTTTTTTAAAATTCTTTTGAAAATTATACTTAAAGATATGATTAATTTTGACAACTCTACAAAGACATAAATTGAAGTTAGCACTCCTAAACTGCTTTTTATATCTTGAGGTAGAATATGTGCTGCTTGACATTTTTTGCTTCAGTTGTATGCAACGTGAAGTGGTGCAATATAATTTTATCATTGGATATTTAGTAAGAATTCTGTATTTGATATTGGTATTAATGTGCAAACAGGTGCCCTCTGATATGGCCAGCAGGCCATACTTTCTGGTCCTGTCCCTATGTCAATATGTTCGTTACTGGGAAAGGGTAGAGGGCCTCTCCTTTTTGCAATAATGACCTCTTTTTAGAGGATGGATTCAGCTTTTATTGTCCAAGAAAAAGTAGTGAGGAAGTAATATTGTAGTAAGTATGGTCTTGAGTAATTAGGGTGTTTATTTGAAGCCCACACAGATCATTTGTGTGCAGTCATGGAAACCATGCAAACATCATGGACAGATTTCAGGTTATATGTATCATTATACAGATAATCCTTTACATTAACCCTGAGTTAGGTTGTTAGTTAGTCAATAGGAAGATTAGTAATAATTTCCTAGTAATGTTAAATGATACCAATAATTTATGTGAAGTGACCGGCCTAGTGACTGGTTCTGTTTGTGCTTGTTTTACTATCTAGTTGTTAAAAGAGAAAACTTCTAAATTTCACATTCTGTAGAACTATAGAATACATAGGCTGAATTGGGCAAGGGTAGGAGGTTTGCATCTTGTGCTTTTCTAGCTGCAGCAAAGGAATTTCCATTTAATGAAAGAATAAATGTGGGAGATAACAGAAGGGAAAAAACGGAAGTACAGAAACTTCATAATGCTGTGGTATGAGACTGTACCCTCTTCAGGGATCTCTTTTATATCCACTACAATAATAAAAAAGTTCCTAAAATCAAACAGGGTATGCAAGATAAAAATAAATCTGTGATGCTTATAGTAATGGAAATTGTGAGTCAGCAAAGGACAGAGTTGAATACTGTAGGGTACACGAGTGGTGGGCTTCTTAGTCATTATTTGTAGATGGTTAGAAAAGTAAAGACAGCAAATGAAACGTTTTCTTCCTAAGTTTTCCTATATGAGATTTTAGTACAGCAAAAGCTAATATTTTGCTAAAAGCCGATTTCTAGATTTCACTAATACGATAATATAAGGTGTGCAGCAAGGCAGATGTAGCCTGGAGGAACTCTGCTGTACGATGGCATCTTGGTTTTGTGACTTGGTGCACCTGAATGCAGAAATGGGCCTCATCAGACCTGTAGATAGGATCTATTCTTGAGCCTTATGTAAATTATACCTAGTTTTGCCCATCATCTCGATGGTTTAGTGCAAATGTCTGTTTAAACTATGTGGCTACTTTATACAGTTCAGAAGGGCAATGTGGTATTATAAAGCTCTCTCTTTAGATTTACAGAGAACTTAGCTAATTTCAAAATTTTACAAAGAATCATTGTGTAATAAAATATATTTTTNCTCACAGTATGCCTGCTACTTTTTTTTTATAGCCCAGGGACAAATCTAATACCAAAAACTAGTGTCATAAAAGTGTTTTATTGTTCCCTTTAGCTGTTTTTCTCCTTGCCAAAGACAGTGTATAATTTTGAAAGAGTGAATTTTCCCTTTTTTGAATGAGTGATTCAAATAAAGTTTCATGAGAGAATTTTTATGTTGTTATGCTCGCAATTTCAGTATATAAGAATAGCCTTAACAGCCCTAGCAGCTTGAGTCTTGCTGTCCTTAAAAGAGAAAGTTTGAGGAAATAATGAAGTACTGAGAGTTGTTTGGTTTCTAGAGAAAAGAATTTTTATTTGCTGTCCTCTTATCTGGTTTGGCTGATGGATTTAGGTTGACTGTTGATGCTGTTTAGCAGGAAGAGGAGAATCCTGCTGGTGAGCTGAAGTCTGTATTTTGCATCAGGGACCAGCATTTGAAGTTGGGCTTCCGCTACCCTTATTTTTATTGATTTGTTTTGTTTTAAGGAGGTTTTTATTCTTTCAATTAGAGCCTGAGAAAAGGCTCTTCAGTTAGCGCATTTCTCATCTCTCCCTGTCTAGCTGTGAGACAGTTTTGCTTTTTCAGAAATCAAATGATTCTCATTTGTTGCTGTGGGGTATGAGTTATTTCAGGGTTTTAGTGTTATTAAGATTTAACAGAGGTTGCTAAGTATGAATTAGTTTTTTTCTAAACGTAGTTATAATGTTACTTAGGATTTAGAAGAGAATTTGTTTCTGAAAAAAATTATATAAGTTTGTTAGACTGTGCAGTACTATTATTCTAATGCACACAAATAAGCAATATTGTAATAAGGTCTGTATTGATATAGCAGCTTGAAAGAATTTGTGAAGTTACTGTTCTATGTCAGACTACTGAGTTCTGAGACCACAGTCTCTGAAGGCATAAATTCTGCTTTCAAAAGTGCTTCATTGCTCATGACTCATTAAAAACTGATTCAAATTATGGAAGGGCTTAATTGCTAGTGCAAATTTTATGACTCTTCCTATGAGTGGTCCTTCAGATTTATTCTACACATTCGTGTAGTATCTGTGGGGTTAAATCATAACAACAGTAAAGATTTTGAGGTTTAAATTACCTCGGACCTTGTGAACCTTGCTGCTGCTATTAATGGAAGCATTGTCAGCGTTCTTCTAAGAAGTGGCTGAAATGTGAAACTGTGAAGTGTGGGTTACTGAAGGGGAACTTCTTAAACATCAAGAGAACAACAGGGCTCTTACAGTTTGTGAAGTGAAGAGCTACGGATACTGTAAGAGTACAGAAAGATTACAGGTGTTGTAAGAAGCTCTCAGAAAAAATTAGTCATCCATAAAAAGGTAGGAAGAGACAAGGGTAGTATATATTGATTCCAGCTATAGTCTTGAATGAGCAATTTCTTTTTTAAAAACCTATAATTACGCAAAATTACCAAATATGTTAGGTACTTAAAAAAGTGGATGACAGTACAAAACAGCTTAGCATACCACTCTGGAAAAGTGGATTCTGGGAACTGGAACCTGAAGATGTTGAGACGCTTGGAGAAATAAAATCAATATCTGGGTGTCTCAAAATGGAGTAAATGTTTAATCTTAGATAATCTGACTTGAGACCACTAAGACCTAGCTAGTTATGCAATTCCTGATCCTGCAGAAGTGATAGTTTTATGTCTGCTAGCATGAAATCTAATCTTTTTCATAATTGTCTTAGTAAATTTATAAAGGGTCATTCTATGGTCAGAAGAAAGAAGTAGAAAGATACAAATATGTTCCTTAAGAAAAATTGGAGTGAATGTTTCTGCAGTTTTGATAAAGAAGAAAGCAATATTATCACAAATGCTTGGGGAAGGAACAGAGGTCAACAGGCCCATCAAAAACCTAAAAACTTCAATATTTAATTCCCCTGTTGATAGTGTCTAATTGTATCTTTAATGTCTTGAATGACTTTGAAGGGCTATTGTGCACATATATGATGGTATGTGTGGGGAAAGTGGTTTCTGACATCTGTTCTGAATGTTTTCATCTGTAATTTTAATTCATGCTCACTTCCCTTGTCATCTGTGTTGGCCTGAAATTAGTTTAGATTATTAGAACCGTTAAAGATTTTCTGTGCTTCTGTCAAATCCCCTGCAATTGCCTGCTTGCTTGGATGTGATCATTCTATTCTAAGCCATTGCTTACATTTAGAGAGGAGCTGACTGTCTCAGATAAGACTGCTGAATATTCCGAAGTCTCAGTGATTCAGTTATTTTTCACCTGGGCTCTCAGAATGTGTGCCCTCTGCTAGCTGCAACTCGTGGTTGAGATTCAGAGATCCCAATGCAATACCAAGAGGTGATTTTTCCATCTGTGTAGGTACTTTTAAGGAACCCCGTAATCCATTTCATGCCTAAGAATTCATAAAAATCAGATATTTGCATTCTTTTCCATTCTACTTGGTTGGTGATAAGTAGTAGCTCCCAAGAGGAGATGGGCTATGAATAGGTTGATGTTTAAGTTAGTGCTTAGGTCCTTCCCTGTTTAGTCAGGAATATGAGCATGCTTGTCACAATCAGTCGCCCTGCTTCCATTCCTAATCCTTGCTAAATGAGTTAAAATATTTAGCTAAAATAAGTGTTGAACTGGAATAATTAAATGTGAGAACACAGCTAGCTTATTTCTTCACATAACAGACCAAGTAAAATGTGGCCATTATTTGCCATAAGAGCGGGAAGAGCACTGAGGCTCAATATGAGCTAAGATAGAGTAGATAGGATTTTATTCCATTCTTGCTTCCAAAACCTTAGGTGGGGGGAATGCAGACTGGACTCCAAGAAGCTTCCTTGGTATGCACCACTTAGCTCTTTTAAAGTGCTCAAAGTGCATCTTCACTATAACAGAAAAGTACTTAGAAAAACCTACTCTGACTGAGGCACAGGGACTCCTTACTCTTCTATACCATCAAGCACATATTCCCCCCCCCGTTCCTTAATATTAAATTGCATTTATTTTGTAAAAGCTTGGTAGCATACAGTATTGAAGCACCAGACATGCTTTTAGCAGGAATGGCTTCCACTTTCCACTTAAAGAGATATTTTTTTCTGAAATGCTGTGGGAAGATGAAGTTGTGTCACTTTTAGTCAGCATTTTTAAAAGGAAGAAAACATTGTTTCACTGGTCTTATTGTAGTAAATGCAAAGGCAATCTAGAAATGTAGTTGATGTTCTATGATTGTGTACTCCTAATGAAAGGAGAACAATGAAAATTTTGTTAGAGCATCTAATTACACAAGTTACAGAGATGGAGTGTTTGTTGTTTTTTTTTCTTTCTATGATCTTTTTAACAGCCTTCAAGCTTATAAACATAAGAAAGATTCTGATTCTGTATTGAGATATTTCATATTTGAGTTCATAATAAGGGAACAAAAGAAATACAGGTTTTTTTCTGGAGAATTTTTATCAAAAGGTGACAGCTCTAGTGGTGCAAAATACTCATTTACTGTTAGTCATTATCTATCCTGATGGATTTCAGAGGTGGCAAATAAACACTGAAGAGGTCTTAGGGCCATGATGTGATATTGAAAGCTAATAAGTGGCTTGTGCTTGTGAGACATTGTTATTAGAGGAGTGGTTGATCCAAGACTTGCGATTTGTGATATAAGTTAACCCTGAGAAGTCATCCCTTTGGCTAATCATTTTACTTTCCATGAACTGTTCACAGGGTAGAATGTTGACTCACTGGGCTACAGAGAGCACAAAATCGTATTTTTTTTAAAATGCAGAAACTTATAAAGTTGATTTTAACTTAAACATGCTGAAAAATGAAATAATTCTTACAGGTTTGCATAACAAGGAGATATAAATAAAATTAAAATATCCTAAGACAGTAATAATAATCTACACTAAATGAAAATGTGTAGCTTTATAGTGCCTAGCTTAGCATACTGATATGTTACATTGGTTCTGAATAGTAGTATCTACCAATAATAATAAAGTATAATACTGATACTGTATATGAGTTCAAAGGAGAATTATTATTCTAAAGGAGCAGGAAATAGACTAGGATGTCGTAGTCTTAGGGGAAATGGTAACAAAGAAAATGTTAGAGAACTCATTGTCTCGTGGATATTATCTAGAATGCCAACAGAATAGCAAATACTGCTTGGGGAGTATAAATTAGGTGCTGAATGAATAAATCTGAGGGAGATAGGTTCCAGTGTTCAGTTTCGATTATAATTGTAAAGACAAAAATGAGAAGTCAAATACTGTGATTGCATAAAAAGCTAAAGGCAGTGCATCTACACCCTTTTTTACCTATAAAATGTACCTAGGCTTGACAAGGCTGCGTGTGGAATACTTGAAGTGGTTTTTACTGGACTGTGAAATGGATGTAGACTAGAATGGGTGTCCGCAGTTTCATTAATGGAGTTGGTTCTTTTTTACGAGTTGGATTACAATGAAAGAATGAGCTAACTAAGCACAAGGAAGATGCATTGGTTATTAATAAAACTAATCTGAAGTTTAAGTGTAGAATTGAACGTTCACGTTGAGAAAATGTCTGCTTTGCTAACAAACGTTAGACTTTTTAAAACACAACCTCACAAGCCAATGTTACATGATTAGAATCATGAAGTTGGAGTGCACTAAAATGATAAAACTTGGTTTTTAAATAAGTAGCACGTTTAACAACAGTTTAAAAAACACCCTCAATGAATAACAGCTTCAAGATAGCCCTATGAAAATTGCTTACTGTACATGAAAATTATATTTAGTATAAGCTAAAGTCTTCTGAAGTTTCTTGAAGAGTATCAAAGCTAGGGACTTGAATAAAGATCTGAATCTGGTGTTAAGATCTTAAAAGTCCAGGTCATCTTTTTCTTAGCTGACTGTAGGGGATGCTAGGAAAGTTTAGGATCAGCGAACCAGAAATTTTACTTTGCTTCTTTATGGCCCGATGGAATTGGCAGAAACTCATCTTCATATAAATGCAAGCTGGAACACAAGTAGCTGATGTCTGGGTTTCTGGTTTCCCTCCATCCAGGAGAGAAAATACAGAAAAAAAAAAGAATTACCAAAATGACTGTTTATGTATCTCAGACAAATAGAAATTGACTCTGGGATGTTAATAGAGAAAAATCCACCAAGAATACACCAGTGGGAGGGGGAGGTGAAATTCCTGTTGTCAAATTCTGTAAGGTATTCAGTTATCTCTTACAGTACTTTCAGTGCCTCTAGAGAGATAAAGTTGCAATTACTTTCACTTTAGACTTCATCAGAGAGAGATTTTAACACATCTGTGAGAATTACTGAAATCAGCAAGAAAGAACTTCAGCCACTTGTGTCTTTACAGAAAAATTAGGAAAGTTCATCGTGTTTTTAGAAATGACTTTGTATGGCATAAAATAAATTGTTCACAATGAAGCTACTCAGTATTTATGTTAAGGAAAAAGGAAAGCTAATAAAAATTCTCCTGTACAAAATGCGATGCACGATTTAATGATAAATAGTAGAAACAAACCAGCTAGTTTTTGATGACAGAATTAAAAGGCAGTGCTTGAGGTTGTTTTGACTACCAGTATAGTTCTGTACTTTAATGCAATATCTCATTTTTGCTTTTCTAAAAGCTTGCTTGATTATGCATAATAAAAGAACTGTGAAGGATTTTCTATTTTATATTACACTTCTGGTATAAGTTAGTGTTGCATTTCTTGGCAATCAGAGAAGAGGTGGCATTTTATCCTACATGGGTTCAGTAGAAGACTAATACGTTGTCATGGCTTCCTGCTTTGAAGTTTTATTTTCTCCTGACTGAAGCTAGTTGTACAAATACATTTTTGAACAAAATAGTTTTACTGAGAATGAATTAGTGGAGGAATCCAAAAAGCCTGTGTGCACCAGATAGGTTTAGAGAGAGAATGAATGTAGCATGCTAAAGTTTTTTCAGAGGAATACAGCCAAGGTAATATTAAACCTGAATATCCAAAATAAATAATAAATGTTTTAATACCAGGTTGCATGTTTCTTATATTTCAGGCCATAACTTCTGTGCAGAGGGGCACAGGTGTGGTGAAAATTCAGAGTGCAAAAACTGGAACACGAAAGCTACTTGTGAATGCAAGAGTGGTTATCTCTCTGTCCAAGGAGACTCTGCATATTGTGAAGGTAAACAGCATTCCGACACCTGTCCCCTTAACAACCTACTCGATATTAAATAAATGGGTGATGAATGAATTTCATTGCAAAGTTCAGTTTCATGGTGGTGATTATCACAAGGGCCCTTGTTGCATTCTTAAATAAGGATTGTAGATTACAAGTGGTGCTGGACCACTCAGGTTGCCTTGTTGCAGTGGTGCCTTGGCACACCATGGCCGTGCTGTCATTACAATTTTTGAAATACTGTTTTTTTCAGACAACACCTGCCTTCTAAAATGCTTTTTAGAGAACAACATCTTTATTAGACACATTCATTTAGGAACTGGGAATTCTGCTGACATCTGTGGGAAAGGCAAGGGTGAGGGAGTGCTGAGGCTTGAATATAGAAATGATAATCTGCAGTCCTTCCTGAAGTACTTCTGTGGGCCAGATACTTTGCTGAAATGGTTTTCCTATGACACAGAAGAGACCTATTTCTTACAAGAGCGTAGCTGAGGTACTTCTCTTGATGTATTATTCCATCACAGGAGCAAATGCAGTGGGGCATTATTCTCCTTTTTGTCTCTCAGTATTTTCTAGAGGTTGTTTTTATTTGTAGCTATGATGTACTTACTAAAAGCTGAACTGATGAATCAACTCCTGCCTTAACATTTTGGTGGTTTTTTTTTAATGCCCTTTTATGTCAGTCTGCAATATTTAATCTTTTGACCATCGTAATAAGGTTTTGAACTACTTCCTAAAAATACTTCTCTAGATGCTTTTCCCAGTAATACTGGTGATGGGAGGGAGATGGCAATTTTGACAAGCTTGTTAGAATGTACTGTAAGAATTGGAAGATGGGATGAAAGAATAAGAGGCATGCATGAACTGGGTTTAAATAATCCTCCTTTCATAGAAGGACGTTTTAGTGCGTGTAAGTGAACAGGACTACTTTAAATAGCAGTTTATAAAACCGTTCAGTAAATTACCACTGTAAATCTTAGGGTATTTAGTTGGTTCTCTACAAACAAAAACTCGAATGGTCTTACATATGCACTTTCAGCGACTGAGAAAACAGTTTACACATTTCTATTGAAAGGTAGGCAGCAGATATATTGTATATAAAATCCTTTGTATACATAAAACTGAGAAGAGCTGTTCCATACATACTGCGTATGACATTTTGTGTCAATTAATTTTGGAGATGTTGGCAGTGCGCTAGTGGTGGGGAAAGAAAGAGTGTTTTAAAGAAATTAACAGGAATTACAACTTATCTGGTCCATGTTGTGCAATGTTTTGGAAGGACAAGTGAAATCCCTAATTTCTGTACATGTGGATGAAACATGAGGCAACAGAGCAAACATAGATGCTTCTGCTGCTGGAAACTGTGGGTCAGGTGAGAGAGGCACTTTCTGCATGTTATGAAATCATAAATTTGCTGGATAGAGAGTAGTTCTTAGAAGGAAACATAGAGAATGGAAGGCTTTTAAGTAAGGGGAACTGAAGACTTACAGATCCATTAGCCAAGGGGGTACTCCTTTCAGCCTGACAAAGAGCTTCCTTTCACTCTTCAGAACAGCTTTCTGCAAAATTACTTTATATGCCCCTCTAGCCTCTTTTCTCTTATCTAGGTCTTTAATTTGCTAAATAGAATCATTTCATAGTTGGCCATATAATGTTCTCAAATGCATGGTGAAGCTGTGATTTAAATAGATGAGCTCTAGGTAATGTATCTGATGGTAAAATTTGGCAAGATGTTGGTATAGGACAGGGTGGATTTGTTTAATGGAGTTTTGGATTTCATTCTGTTATGTTTAAGAATTAAATATGCAAAAACCAAGTAGGAAACAGAAAATATCTGTGGAAGCAAGAAATATTTTTTCTGCTGTAGTTCCAAGCTTGCCCTTGTCTTTCCTAAGCCTTCAAACTTAAAAGGCGTGTAATACCGCTGCCGCCTTTGAGATGGTGAGTGATGCTATGTGATGTTTGTGATGTGTGCTGGTAAGTGACATCTTAGTTCAGAGTGCTCCAGATCATTAGCTTACAGCTTTTGGGATTTCTTATATTTTCCAATGTATTTAAAATACTTACACATGTGAATTCCAAAGTATGGTATTATTTTACCTTCCCTGTGTTTTTTTATTGTCATTTCTGCTTGTTCTTATTCACATAGTTTTATCCTTATGGCAATGTTTTGATCTTCTAAGATCTCTCAAGAATTTTTTTTTCACATGTATCCATGTCCTTTTTTTTTTTTTT